>VUQK01014423.1:4995-29454 GCA_015106715.1 Bujurquina vittata
TGGTTTGATACATACGTGGCCATGGAAGTGATTGGAACACTTGAATTCAATTATTTGGATGGGTGAGTGAATGCACCCTAAAATTAATTATACAAGCTATAATCAAAAGTTTCTGGTGAATCAGGAGCATACCTGTTTTTTTTTACACTGCTGGGTTGCGCAACATGAATTCAACACCAACCAGGGTCTGTAAATGCTGTAAATGCTGAGTTCTGCTGTAACCTTTGCCAAAACATTCACAACAAACAAGTTTAACAGTGGTGTGTGTCACTGAAAAGGCAGTACTTGGCTCCTGGAAGTGACTTGGTTATCTTCCCCAAAGTGAAAATCAGTTTGAAGAGTTGTCAACCCGAGACAGTGGCAGGGATCAAGCATGCATCAAAAATTCACAAGAGCAGGGGATTGTGGCCAGATTGAAACGAGGTGTGGATTTTGGCAACATTTTGACTGCACATTGTATACTGCATGCATACAAATCCTGGCTGCTAAGAAAACCGTCAAACACACAAATGCATATTGTAGGGACACTGCTTATCTGTAGACATCTATCCACATGCATGTATAGTGTGTAGTGGTGCCAGCAGAGAGCTGAAGTCCTGATTTCTGCTCCCTTTGTTTAACAAGACTGTTTTTAAGGAAATAGTGTTCATTAAAGACAGCTAAAAACAGAAATGCTTAACCACAACATAAGAAGCACACCCTGTCTAAACATATAAAGAAAGCCACACTTCCTACCTTTGAGGAAATCTCTGTTCAAAGGCTGCATTTTTACAGTACTGTGCAAAAGTCTTGAGCTACCCCTCATTTCTTTATATTTTGCTTCCTAGCAGCCATGTGTTTTTGTAATTCTTTAAAGTGGTCTTGAGGAATGGTTCTCCAAGCCTTCTGAAGGCCTTTCAAAGCTTTTCTTTGGACAGTGGCTGCTTTTTCACTAATTTTCAGTCCAGTATTTGTAACCTTGTTTTTTTTTTTAACTTACTAACACTGACATATTTTAGCTTAAAAAAGTCACCATACTCAAGGCATGAACTAATCTGCAGCAGATGAACAGTATCCATCTGTAAAACACGGTGGATACTCTGTCATAGTTTGGGGCTGCATTTCAGCCAGTGGTGTTGGAGATCTTGTCAAAACTGATGGAATAATGAATACTGAAAAATATCAGATTTTGATCTACCGTGCAATACCATCTGGAAAGTGTCTGATTGGCAACAGCTTAATTTTTCAGCATGCCAATGATCCTAAAGCACACTGCCAGTGCAGTTAAAGCATACCTGGACAGAAACACAGACAGTGCAACACTATCAGCCATGGATCCACTTCCCCAGAGCCGGACCTCAGCATTACTGAAACAGTGTGGGATCATCTTGACAGAGAACAGAACAAAAGGCAGAAACATCCAAAGAAGAGCTTTGAATGTCCTTCAAGAGAACTATTCCTAAAGGCTACTTAAAGAACTTACAGGAAAGCTGCCTCAGAGAGTTCAGGCTGTCTTGAAGAATAAAGGTGGTCACACCAAATATCGACTTTCAAGCTTGTTAGAATTGTACAAACTCTGCCTTATATGCTGTATTTCCACATATTTTTGCATGTTTCAATAAATCTCTGCACCCATTTCCCATTTTCCTGGCAAAATTTTAAAAATGGCTCAAGACTTTTACACAGTACTGTTGCTACTGTAAAATGTTAAAAAAATGTCAGATTGCAGTTTTCTTACTTAGTTTTTTAGTTCTTCTGGGGATTTTCTGCTTGCTCTGCATTCAATAGATGTGTGGGGAGTGTATCTGTTTGTGTAATAAGGACCCACATCTGTGTGCCACTCAGCTTATCTGTGAATGTGTTTGCATGTCTGTATGTGTGCGTCAGTTTGTGAGGGTCAGTCTGGGCAGCAGTCCAGACTGCGAAGAAGAAAAAGAGTGAGTTTCACCACAGGAGGTGGGTCCGGGCACAGTGCCAATCAGCCTCACACACGCACACACATACGCACACACACACACACACGCACACACACGCAGACACACACACACACACGCACACACACACACGCACACACACACACACACACACACATATAGCTCGAGGCTGTGGCCCTGTGCTGTTGATGCCTGCGGGCAGGCCTGACCACTCGCTGCCCCCGCAGACACACTGAGGAAAACACAGAGCGAGCTAGAGAGGGAAGGATAAAAAAATGGGGAAACAGAGGGAAGAGCTGTATAGAGCACAGAGAGGACAAGCTGATAAGGTGGAGACGGAGAGAGACATGGAAAAACAGAGGCTGATAATGACACAGGGGTGGGGGTTGGGGGCAGAAAGACGGGGAGAATGAGGTGTCGAGAGAAAAAAGAAGGTCTGGGGTAAAGAAAAAAGATGGCAGCAAACACACGGAAAGAAAGAAAAGGGGAGGTGTGGGTGGGTTATACATTGGTGTGCTTGTTGTGGGAGGTGGAGTGAGGGGTGCACAGATAGAGAAAGGGGAGGAATAGAGGGAAAAGATAGGGAAAGGAGTGGAAAAGCAGTGGAAAGAGGAAGAGGAGGTGGGGAGGGGGGGTGACAGACAGACAAGTGCTTTAAGCATAGTGGAAAAGGGATAAGATAAAGGAGTGCAGGAAGGAGAAGTGTGCACGTGCACTTGAGAGGACAAGAGGCTGTGAGACAAAGAGGAAAGGAGGTAGCTAATGTGGGTTACATTAGAGGTTTGATAACATACAAAGTCTTTTTTAATTGAACCAATAGAGCGATGATAGGAGGGACACGGAGCAATAAAGCAGGAAATTTGAGAAGGACAAAGGGCTGGGAAAAGATAAGCACAAAAATAACAAACTGATCAATCAATCAAGCCTGCAGTACTTTTAAGCATCAGGGTTTAGTGTTTTTTTAGCCCTCTCTTTTAGTTTACGCTCACTGCCAAAAAGCCCTAAAAAAACTATTGTGCAGTCCTGCCCCACCCAAAAAATGGCACACGTCCCCAACAATGCTTCCTGTGTCAAGACAGCTGATTTAGTTGATTCAACTTCCGCTGAGATCTGAGTTTGAAAAGTTGGTTGAAACATTGGCAATCACAACAAATGAGAAACAACCACATCTGATTAACCTCCCGGGTGTAGGTGGAGACCAAACTGAAGCAAAAGGAAGGTCCTTTTGTCAGTTTGCCAGATACATGCCTAACCCTTGAAAATGAAGATGAAAAACCAAAAGTCTAAGCAAGAAAAATTAAATTTCCTGGCTTCATACGCTTCATAAATGTGGTCACATTCTGCACATTTATTTACACTTCTCTGGGGAGTTTTAAGAGTGATACACTTAAAGCTCAGGTAGGAAAATTTTCTTTTACACCAATAGACAAACAAGAAAAAAAAACATGACCATTTAGCATATTGTCTGAGGGCACATGTACTTCAACCAATTGAGTCTGATGAATCCTGGTGTCGTCATCTTGGAATATGCCCGTGCTATCAGGGAATTAAAAAAAAAATCCATTAATGGAAAACCCTGGTCATTCATTATATTCAGATAGTCAGCTGGCCTCATTACTCGGGCACTGCTGAACCTCGGTTTGAGTAACTGAAGCTAAACCAGATCATAACACTGCCTCCACATGCTCACAGCATAGACATTATGCATGATGGATGCCTCACTTCATCCCGTCTCTCTTCCTACCCTGATGAACCCATCACTCTGAAACAGGACAAAACTGGGCTCATCAGACCACATGAACTTCTTCCATCACTCCAGAGTCCAATCTTTGTGCTCAGTAGCAAACTGATGACTTTTTCCGATTAGCCTCACTGAATCGTGGTTTTCCTCTTGTGTTCTTTTTGCGTGTGTGGAAATGTTCAGACTTTCACTATTAAACATAACCGTAAGTTCTACTGTTGATTTTTGAGAGATTTGATTTCACAAAACATTTAAGTGATGTCTGATCACAATCATTCACGATTATTTTTCACATTGCTTCCTTGAAGATGATAGTTCACCATTATCCTTCCAGTTTTTTAACAATGTGTTGGATCTTAAGCCATGTTTTAGTAGCTTCAGACTTGTCTTTAGGGATTTTCATTGCTTGATGCAGGCCAGCAATTACCTTTTTGCTTAGGTAAATTCAGCTGGGTCGTGTAATGTAAAGAGCAGAAAGGTCTGCATGGGAAATAGCTGTCACAATAAGAAAATCACAAGGCAGAATAGTTTTTTGGCTTTACTTTTAGGCCCATTGAGTATATGTATATGCCTGTCTTCATTTGGCGGGAGCGTCATATCACACTGAGGGGAGAGCTGCAGGATGAGGGCTGTTTATTTTTAAATTTTAACTTTTTATTTTTTTGCTCACATCCCCATCTCCAACAACCCTAACCCCACCACCTCTTCCTGTGTTTGCATATTGTAGCTTTAGCTTCTACAGTATCTCACATAGGCTCACCACCGTGAGCATGCGAGGCTCCGTTTCCGCGTGAATTTCACTATCAGTCACGAACACAAGACTCTATGGACGTCAAACTAATTTTTTGTGACCATGTGGTCCTACTACGCATGCATTCTTTAAGTGAAGTTGAATAAATCACAAGAATGACCTCTGTATAATAATCCCCACCTCACACTTCAGTGGGAATTAGCCTTTGTTTTGGTTGTACTTTTAATTTTCTTCTTCCTGAAGACTCTGTATTGATACATGTATTGATGTAAGGCAAAATAGAAAGCAAAAGAGAAAGCTGACATGCGACAAAGGTTTTAACAGCACCGGCTGTCAAGCATTTGTTTCTGCTCTGCTGTTGCTCTCACCCTGCTTTCCTGCACTGCAGAAAATGGCAGAGAGAGGAGTGAGAGAGAGGTTCAGCAAGACGGGCGGGCTGACAGAGAGACAGAAAGAAAGTGTGAGACAGAGACAAAGAGAGAGAGAGAGAGAGAGAAAGAACGTCTGTATTGGTGCCAGAGTGAAGTATAAGGTTTCCTGAGACTTGTTTTCCTGACTTAGCCGTTCTGTAAGCCCTCCATCCACCTCCCCTGTTGCACACACACACACACACACACACACACACACACAGCTCGCTTCTCCTGAAATCACGCTACATATCGCAGGAGATAGAGGCTTTCGGAAAAGTGAGCCTAGTCCCCTTGGGCTATTCCCAAACCAGCGCTCCGGTTACACCACCACGTTCCAGAGCGCAGTTCCTCAGTGTTGGGCTGAGTTTACTTAGGCAGACGCCTCTCTCCTCAAAAACACTGCACAATCACCCCCAGAGCACTTAATCTCTGTTATTGGAACTCTGCTCCTATCAGTCCCCTTCCATCTAAATATTATTGGAGGCAGAGATAATAAAAAGTTGCAATAAATATGTGAAATAACATTGGGAGCGCACAGCATGTCCACTTCCTTAGCAGTTTACATTTGAAATGAATGTGTTAATACGAGAGGGGTGCATATGTAACCG
Organism: Bujurquina vittata; assembly: GCA_015106715.1. Lineage (NCBI taxonomy): Eukaryota > Metazoa > Chordata > Actinopteri > Cichliformes > Cichlidae > Bujurquina > Bujurquina vittata. The sequence continues at coordinate 10,419 of VUQK01014423.1, forward strand.
CTGGCTCAGTGGAAGGGCTTAAAAAATGCATGTGCGATGGTGAGGTTCTTGACTCAAAAGCCACAGTTGGCTGTGACTAACGGTAAAACTGGCCAATGAACGTGTGCTATAGAGTGAGGATGTGTTTCATCTCCAGGCCATTAAAAGAGCCATCAAGTCGGCCTTCACGTTAAATTGTCTGTGCTCCATTTACGGTTGATCTGATTGCTCACTCTGGAAGATGGCTCAGAGTCAAAAGATGCATCATCATTATGCAGCAGTGACGTGGTTTCCCTGCAAAAGCAGCAGACGACTGCAGAGACACTAAAGGTAAAGAGATAAGTCTACTGCTGGGGAAAATAGGATGTTGTTTTCATTTGTTTTATAGAAGAATGCAGGAAAATGCAGTATGTTGGGTATGTTATATAATGTATACTAAAAATGTCTATAAGCATTAATAACAGAGTAATATGTAAAAATAACAGAGATCGACAGATATATTGATGGACCAGTATTTGCTATTTGCTGATCTGTCAGTACATGAAAGCTCGTTTCCACAACTGAAAAAAAGTTTTTTCTTTTTTTGCCAATTTATCAGAATATCAGATTTTTAAATCACCAAACATCAATATTGATATCGGCCTTACAACTCTCAATATCAATCAGGCTCCAGTAAATAGGTTACAACAATTTCTTTTTCAATTTATTGTATGATATTGCTATAATATCATACAATAAGTTGAAAAAAATATATATACAGGAGAATGACAAATTTAGATGTTTTCCTAATTCCTAACTTTCATATCATCACATGACCCCAGCCACAGGAAAACCAAGTGCAGATTCCAGTGCAATCCCTTCAGAGTGCTGATCTCCCAGAGTATCAGCACAACTATCACAGAGAAGCAGCGACACGTGTGACGCAACCGTAAACTGACGGTGAGACTAGCGCTTGTATACATTGTGAGGAAGCCGGCTGGCTGGCAAACGTGCCCGTGATTAGATTGTTCAAGAATTAAATAGGTGGCAATCACATGAACAGTGTGCCAGTGGGGAGTAAACGGCCATATTCAGAGAAAACAGAAAGAGGCTGATTGAGCTGTTGTGTGCACGGATGTTACAACGGCACGCACTCACTTGAATGTAACCGTTTCCTGGCGCATGTGCCAAAAATGATTTTGGCCCGCTGTCTTTACACTTTGCACTTCAATTTTAAAAAATTAAAGTGCAAAACGGTTGGAGGTGAACCACAGAGATATAATGTGTGCATTTTTTTAGTGGACAGGCTAAGTGTTAAAATTAGGCAAAAGACTTACACCCCTATTTTTCCAAAACATTTCCCCTTGTCAATTAAAGGTTGAGTCAAAGTGTGAAAGAACATTAATGAGGACAGACCTAATCTGTACTTACACTGGGCCACTTACCTGTACAACAAGACTGCTGACGTTCAGATGACAGATCACTAAAAGCATTTCTTGTGCAGTGAATTCTTATAATGTCGCTGCACGTGGGATAAATAAAACAAAAGACAAGCATCTGGACAAATATTAACAAGGGTGGGACTGAAATGGAAAAAAAACCCCAGTAGTCTGTCAAACTGAAAAAGATTGCTCTACATTAAGAAACCTAAATATGATGAAAATAACCTAAAAGGGTATAAAGTCTGAAGCTTTGAATGTTGTGGCCATAAGGAATTATAATACAGCATCATGGTCCAGTGTGCAGCATGCTGTGCTACAAGACTGTGGTAGCTGTGGTGCTTCCGATTAGCCTTCAGAGCTAAAAGTGTTGCGGTGCCCTACAGATGAAATTCATGGTCCAATTTTGCTCAAACACATCCTTTAATCTAAGTAATTGTGACAAAATTCCCTCATCTGTTAGCCCTGCAACAGACTGGTTAAACTCATATTTTGCACAATGTCAGACAGAGAGTTCGTGCTTTAAATGACTGAAAATACTTTGGTGATATTGGGGCAAAAAAGAAACTGAAACAGAAGCTATCCGATCCTCTGGCTGTGTCTTTGTGCATGTTGAGCTAAAAAAGAAGGCAGAGATGATAGATTTTAGCCTGGAAACATCTGTATTATTTTACATCAAGGTGACATCAGATGTCTGTCAGTGTTTGTCAAATGAATCGGAAGAAGCTAATCACAGTTCCACAACACTGGTGGTGATGCCCATTGAAAAGGAGACTGATGCCAGAGCTACAGCTCCAAAACATCGGTGGCTCGCTTTCAGTTCTGTTAAGGCCCTCAGTCACATGGGCTTGGTTTGCAACTATCTGGCAACCACTGGTCACAAGGGAAAAATGTGTATTCCCCAACCAGTTGTGAGTGCTTGCTGGCTGACGCTGGGGAATTGGTGCCAAAGATGGTGCTGTATCAAAATCCTCCTTGTGATAGCTCTGGTCACTAGCAGATTGCTAATTTTACATGGAAGATGCTGACTTGTCCATAAACAGTCGCCATTTTACTCTCTAAGCTGTAAAGCTTTGAAGCTTGAAAAAGTGAGAAGCAAACCAGAAACGCAGAACAATCGCTTTCAAACTGAAAATTGTGCCTTAATACAACCAATACATTTCAAAAGTGGTCCTTTTACTTCTACTTCTTCTACTTTAGTCTCCGTTTCTGGTTTGCGTTGCAATTTTCACAGTTTTTCCACTGTGGCTTGGCAAGAAGTTGCAGATAAGTCAGGATCTTTTCCGCAAACTACGAGTGACTGCAGCAACCTGTTGGCGGCCAAAGTAACCAGAAGGCAATTTTTTGGTGCAGCGCCATATTTGTGACTGATTTCGCACGAGCAACTATCAGCAACCTTCAGAAACCACTCTCCAACCAGTCACGGAATACACATTTTCCCTCATAGCCAGTGGTTGCTACTGTATGTGATTGCTAACCGGTCTCTAGGCCTGCGTGACTGAGACCTAAGTCTGTCACAGACTTCCTGCACATTAAGTGATGTAAAAGATACTACAAGCTCGCTATGCACTGAAGTAGATGCACAGTAAGCGACACACAATCTGGACAATATAACTAACATGTGCTGGCTAACTGGAAAGGCGACATTCTTTTTTGTTAATTCAAAACTCTAAGGAGTTTCTTTTCCAGGTAGGTAACACAATAATGTAACAGATTGCTTTTTAATATCAGAAATCTTGAAATGTAACAAGTCACTCATAAAGTTAACACCGTACAACACTGCTAAGCATTATACTTACACAGAAATGCTTTGGATAATTAGTTTCAGTCTTTGCTGTCTGTGGTTTATGTGATATGTTCCACACGACATGCAGTAGGTAGCGGGAGGCAGACACACATCACTGTGCAGTAGTGCACATTAGGAATCCAGAAGCCACAAGTACAAGTTGGTTTTCCTTCTCTCATGTCTCCCCCTTTCTCCCCCTGAGCCAAACCACACTTTCTGATACTTCAGCCTCTGTCCAAATGATTCATTCAACCATCCACCCACTAAAGAAACACTGAAACAAAGAACGAACGCAACATAAAACAGCCTATACTTTTCCGACCACATGCTTTCGCACACGCAGACTAGCAAACTCACACACACGCACACAGCAAGTTTCATGCATGCCCGCAATACAAAAAAAGACGCACATTTACTCGTCCAGATACAGATCAAATACACACATATCAAATTACAAGGTCTTGTTCACCATATTCCACATCATTCCATCTCCATCCACGCGGACACATGCGGCATCTTTTCCTGCAATAAAGCCCAAAGACAACACCGATCCTGCCGCCGCAGGTCCCGACCCACTTCCAGCCCCGACCTGAGGTGACATCATTCCTCTGTTCCCCCTCTCTGCACTCATCCTGCTCTAATAAAGGGCTGCGTTCCAACACAAATCATCCAGCCTTGTCCTTAATGACAGGGTAGAACTAAGTGATGCCAGGGGGCAGGAGAACTGGAGGTACTTTGGCCTGGGATGCTGCCCATTGAGGATTCCTCCCTGAAACATGTGGTTTGCTTCTCTCTCTGAATGGAGCTCAGACGGAGGCATGGATGGATGAAGAGAGCAGGGAGCAGGGAAATGGGAGACCACAAAGTAAGCTCATAGCCCAAAGGGAGAGATCATTTGTAGCTCAGGTGGGATATGATTCTGCTTTCATGTCAGGGTGGCTTTCTTCTGTGGATGGCATTAAATAGCAGAAGTATACCCTTTGGACAGAATATGAGGATGAGGTTTACGCATGCAATTCAATCGTTTTTGCAAATTTCCTACTGACATCAGGACATATGGGTGCTATTTAATCCTGCGGTTGGGTTTAGGGTTATGCACATGACATGACCATGGTTTATTTTTGACCCTCCGTTGCACGTACAGGCGAACAAATGAAGGAAATAATGAAGTTCTTCAGCAGTTGTGGAAAGTAAATCCTTTCCAAGGCTTTAAAGTGATTTGAAAGGGTACAATAATAGGATTTCCACAGTCTTGAATTAAAATTTATGAACCTGTCCTTGGTGGCTAGAATATCAGGAAAACATAACATGCAGCGTCTTTATGACAGTCTCTTCTAATAGCAAGTCCTAAGTTAAGTCCTTATTTAAAAAGTCTCCAAGTTATGTCTCAAATCATCTGATATAATCCAAGTGAAGTCTCCAGTTTTGTGAAGTCGGCCTTCAGTAGAGCCTCTGATCATTAGAGACAATGTCAAAGTCCAAGGCAAGTCATATCTGTGTTACAATGCTTATGAACGGCATCAAGTGATAGATATTTATGGCCAAGAACAAGTCTTACTCAGTTTAGGAATTACTTCAAACAAGCTGAAGCTGACAAACAAGCTGAAGCTGAAGATGACAAAATCAGTCAAGTTGCAACTCTTGCAACAACAACACTCAAGTTTCAAGTCTTTCGGGTCCTTATAGATGCATTCACGTCAAGACACTACAATTCAAGACAGGTCTGTGATGAGTCTCATCTTCCTCCTTTCTACAGAGGCGGCGCCGCTGTCTAATCTGAAAGCTGTTAAATGCCTTTCCACGGAAAACACTGGTGCCAAAAAGCCAGCACACGCTGCAAATTTGCTGGAAACCAATGACATCAGTGACTGCGGGAGGAGCTACCACAGGACAATCAGAGAGTATTTGCAGATGCAGCCCACAGATTCTGTCCATTGTGATTATGACACACAATATCATACCAATAACTCATGCAAAGGATCAATATGCAACAATTAACTCTCCAAACCTGCCAAAATGCTGGCTGGTTCTTAAGGCACAGTATCTGTGGGAAAGATACTGTTATTATCTATTAATGCAATGCAAACTCTCCAGTCCTTGGACTTTAAGGACAACAGAAGGAGTTAAGTCAAAGTCAACTGATGTGTTCTTATTTTTGTGACTTCAGTTTGAACTTCCAGGTCTGAACCTCTGCAAGCGCGGATGTGAAACTTAAAGTCAGTTTATTTTGAGCTGTGAAGTGAAACAAATGAAAAAAGAGGCACTGCAGAAGCTTACATGTTACCACATGGCAAAATCTGCAACAGTAACCTTTAAAAAACGTATGTGCTGGCATACACTCTCATTGGATTGATGACTTTAAATCACCTCTAATACTTGCAAGACCTACATGTTTTCAGTCTAGGGTCCTTCATGGTTTGCTCAGTCTCTCTGTAAATGTTTTCTCCCGCACTTTTATTTCGACCATTTTACCACTGATAGAATTTAGTTATGCTTTTGTTCTCATTTTCTGACTTCTGTTTATGTGTGGCTGGTGTCTGTAATTGGCTGCTTGGCGTCCTGGATTACAAATGAATGTGCTTGTAAAGCACTTTGGGTCAACTTCCGCCACAGAGGAGTTAAAAATCTAAATCACGGTTGTTCCAAAATACAAAAGACTGAGTGATTCCTCAGAGACTGAAGATTTTCTTTTTAAGAGGCTTGCAGATTCTTTGGACTATCCTAAGAAGGTAAATGCATTGAACAGATACAGTAGATCCTCTGCCTGGACAGAAATACAGATTAGCAGCCTTTCTAATCATTATCGGGATGATCGGGTTGCGTCAGAGCTGCTCTTTGTTTGATATTAGCCACATGTGAGCCTGCCGGCCTGGTGCTGTAAAGCTGTCATTATTCTGGGTCGGCTCCATGAGGATCTCCTTAAGGGCCACCATATACTCACAAGGACACAAACACACACTGCAGAAGGATTCCACCTCCCTCCATCTCCATGGGGAATGGGCCAAGACCAGACGGCCTGTGTTCCATCAATGCGTCCAAAATTCCATGACTTTCCCAGAATTCCCGGACGGAGCCAAGTCATATATTCTGTTGTCATCCACAAGGCCCTAATGAAAACCCACGGGGAACACAGAGGCAGATCTTGTCTGCTCACCCACACGCCATTTACACTAAAATGAAATTGCACTCCAAATATGACTCACCGCACACCACTGCGGTTACTTAATATCTATTAAAACCATTTAATTCGCTTTAATACAGCGACTTGTGTGCAGAGAAGTTTGACTCCTTGAATTAATTAGCATTGTGTTTAAACCACTAATAACAAGGCACAGTTCCTGTAGCTGAATCCAAAAATTAATAAATAAATAAAAGGGTATTGTGAATATTTTCAGCACAGTGAGTCATTCAGTCCTGCTGCACGCCGTCTCCAACTAAAACAAGAATCGGTATGCCATATTAGATCATAATATTACACATTTTTAATCGAGCTTTATTGCATTACATGCTGTTAAGCGGCTCTGTGAAACGGCATACCTTCTGTATTGTTCACAATATAATTTTTAAATGCCGTCTCGGGGTTAAGCTGTTTATTTTGTTATAGTCCCTCAGACGGAGGGGGAGTGAAGTGCTGTGCCAGGAAATATGAATGAAAACTGGCCTACCGAGTTAAAAAAAGTAGTTTCAAAAGAGCTTTCCATGGGTTTTTTTTAAATGTAAGTGATGGCTTTGATATGCTGCAGACTTATTTTCACAAATGAATGTGTCAAATATTGAGGTACCTTATAAATCACCCTCCCTCTTCTCTTTTCCTAGCCTTTCTGAGAGGTTTGGAAGAACAGCGTGATTGCTTACAGCTCTGGCCCTCTCTGTCAGTAACCTTGCCTAAGTCAACAGTGGCCCCGCTGCTTTACTGCATAAGAAATTCTGAAGATTATATTGGGACTATAAGACGGAAACCTGCTATATGCTGTGATTGACGGCCGAGCCTCACACGAGCTCAGACTGCGATGCTGTAATGGTGTGTGTTTAGGATGGGTGACAGTAACATTTCAATTGGTGTGTGCGTGTGTGTGGTTTTCTGTTAATCAGACAGTTTGACTGACTTAAATGTAATTGTGGTTTTCAACATTTTGCTTCCACAGAAACAAATGGAACACGGGGCTACAAACGAGGAAAAGATGGCCTGCAATGATGAAGTCTGTCCATAAGAAAGACTTTCCTCTCCACTGACAAAGAAAAAAAAGATGTTATAAAAGAAATTAACTTCTTATTTCCAACCATATACTATAATTAATTGCTTAAACATTTCCTGCACAGATCCATATGCGAACAGGAGCCAAGCGACGGGCTTTTGGCACTCTGAGCCGCGTTTGAGAATTTCCTACTTACCTCATTTCAGAGGTGTTGCTTAATCACATTCACTGGCTGGAGGAACCATGAAGAAAGAAGACCCAGATGAGTTAAACTATGAGGATTATTAAGTTCAACTGGTGTTTCTTTAACCCTCTGAGACCCACAATAAGACTGTTCCACCTTTGTATACTTTTGTCATTTTTACAGTTTTACACTTCCCAGCACAAGCAAAACATCAGCCAATTGTATATGTCAGGACTTAGATACACTTTAACAAAAGATATTAGCCAATAAAAAAAAATATACACTCCCCAGTCAGTTCACTGGAACCTTCTGAAATTCAAAACAAGCATCAGAATTGGGAAGCTTTGAGCTGATAGGGCAACAGTAACTCAGATGATCACTTGTTACAACCATTGTGCAGAAGAGCATCTCTGAATGCACAAGCTGATGGTTTCCAGCAGCAGAAGACCACACCGGGTCCCACTCAGCCTCACCAAAACTGAACAACAGAAGATTGGAAAAATGTTGCCTGCTCTGATGGGTCTCGATTTCTGCTGCTACATCCAGGCGGTAGCGTCAGAATTTTGTGCAAACACCATGAAAGCATGGATCTATCCTACTTTGTGTCAAGAGTTCAGCCTGCTGATGGTGGTGTAATGTTATGTTGGCATATTTAGGGCTCCTTAGTACCAACTGAGCATCATTTAAACCCCACAGCCTCCCAGAGGATTGTTGCTGACCACATTACAGTAAGTCACTGTATTAAAGTAGCCTTTATGACAGCATGGATCTGTGTCCATCACTACTGTCACTTAAAGTAACACATCATGTGGTATAATAATGTAATGAGAATCATTCACAGAGCTGTCAGATTTTGTGTGCAGATTCTTCAGCAACCCTAAACTGGATAAGCAGTTAAGAAAATGGATGGGTGGATGGATGGATGGATGGATGGATGGATGGATGGATGACAGGTTTACAAGGATTCATCCTCTAGGAGGCACTAATATTTACACAAACTTTCATACAACAATTCTGGACTAAATATGTGGACCTCTTCTCCGGACTATTTTTACACAGAAGGGATCACAGGTACCTTGGGCTGGTGTCAAACGATAATGTAGGCAATGAGACATTTAGTATGCTATAGCTTGTTTGGACAAGTCAACTATCTCACGTGGTGATCAGACCCTTAAAGCTTTAGTCCAAAATGCTTTTTGAAGTTTTCACAAGTGAATTATATATTTTTTCTGTTACTCTACATTAGGCATTAAATTGGTGCAGGTTAGACAGCGAAACTAGGATATATCCAATGATACGGATGCTCAGAGTTGGTGATAGAAAAAAAAGCACTTGAAATGGATGTCAAATTGATTTGGTTGCAATTTGTAGCAGAGTTGAGAAACTATCAGCTCTGAAACATTCATATAGCTACACTCCCATACGAAAGACATTACGAGGGATCAAAAGTGCTGGAAACAATAAGACAAATCGAAAGCACCAGATTTCCAGCCAGCCCTATGTACTTTTCAGGCCAGTCACACGAAGGTCAACTTGTGCGTGGCTTCGTTAAATATGCTAAAGTTACAAAAATCAGCTGATTCTGAGGCGGAGTCAGGTTGGAGACACTCGCTGTTTTTAAACATGATTAAACTTGTCATTATGGTAACACAAAAAAGCTCAGGGTGAGTTTAGTGCCATTTAAGTCGAAAACAGGAATTGTGCTAATGACTACTCTGAATAATGTGAAAATTACTGTGCTACAAATGTAACTCTTGCTAAATACTACATGAATGTTTGTAATGAGTTAGTCTAATAACAGACTTTAAGTGGCAAAAACCACAGAACATGTTTTCACACGTGCGCTGCTGGGTGGCCAAACGGCCGTGCAGTCTGTTTATAACCAGTTCCTGTAAGATTACAGCAGCAAACAAGAAGCACGGATGATGCAAAGACAGTGCATCTTTGCATCATCCGTGTTTTACCATTGGCTCTCTGTGCACAACCCCTTTAACTAAGAATTGACACACCGCAGCAATGAACTGCAATGCCTTCACGACTGGGCAATGGGGATGCAACCTAAAACAAACCATAATTATCTATTTGTGGTCCTGCTTGGGGCAAAAAAGAACATAATACAAAAGCACACACACGATGCTTGGAGTTCCAGTAAGTTCCACCACCACAGTTTAGTCCCTGGGGGATTCTGGGTTCCTCTTAGCTGAACTTCTTCGCTTTGTTTTCTGAATGATGCATGCAAACACACAGAGAGAGAGAGAGAGTCCTACACACAATAAAAGTAACACTAGCTCGCAAGCCACGGTGTCCACGGGACAGTTTGCACTGCCGGCCTGCTGTGAGCCGGGGCCTGTGTCTTTTTTCCTAGACGTTGCTTCAGACTTACTATCTGTTTCCACAGCCGTGCGCCTGCTGACCCAAGAATGTGCACAGCACTCGGGTACGTTGCTTTATGAGACCCAGCAGTGTACTTGAAACGTTGAAACGTAGATGCTGCTTATTTTGTGAGAGAAAGCCAACTGTGAGAGTATGTTTGCAGTAGTGTGTGTTAAATTTATCTTTAAGTGATAATCTGGGAGACACTTGTCCTTTCACGTTTGGCAACATCTTTGGTGAAATGTAGTAACTGCTAAAGTGATCTGTATGCAGTGCACACTACATTACCTGTACTCCTGCATATGGAAAGTGCCTCATTACTGCATTGGGTTTGGAAGGATTTGGGTAATAAAGGAAAACTCCATGGATCTTAAATCTGTTTTCTTTACAAGTTTTATGGAACCTAGACTGAATGAAAGATGGAAATAGCCACTGTGATGGATGGATGGATGGATGGATGGACGGACCATATTTGCTGCTTGCATCCACAACTCTAAGTCAAACCTTTAAGCCTGACAACAGTAACATATATAGGTTGGTCCCTCAGAAGTGTAGATAATCATTGTCCCCATACAGTTCATACATTCTTTTGATCTCACATGCCCCGTGACCTTTGAGCAAGCATCAACAAAGGACAAAACATGCTTTGGTGCAAATAAATATCAATCTAGAGCAAGTTTTGAAGTTCTTTATTCCACTGAGGATATTATGGTGATACTGTCCTCTTGAAGTATATTCAGACCAAACTTTTAAATTGATATAAGATATGCCTATGGACCCTATGGACTGAATTTTTTTTCATCAAATTTGTCAAGTAGATTCATATCCCTACAAGCAATAATTTCCAATCATTTCTGATTTCAGCAGCTGGACTGTGATTTGTAACACACATTTATTTTCCTTTAGTGGACAGGGGCATAATGCTGCAGTCACACTGGGTAAGGGGTTGGAGAATACGGCACGGTAATCGTTGCTCTGAAGACCGTGACTAGGTCTGCGACCACTCTTCACTACCATCTTCAAAGTGACTTCAAGACAGCAATAAAACAGGAATAAGATGGAGTAAGTCTGCTACCAGTCTGAGACTGATTGGGGTCAAGCTGGCAATTACACGCAATCTGTGATAATACAGCGATTGAGATAAATTAGTGAAAACAGCAAATCCGTTGCTGTCTAATTACACAGAAATTCACATAAACTACTTACAGAGTCCAACCAGAACCTCGTAGATATGAAATAGAAATTCAACAATTTCTCCACAAACAGTGACATCGTTGCTGCAGCAGAGCAATTTCATTGTGTTTATAAATTAAATGAGGATTAATTGCAGCCCTTCACCAATCTGAGAGTGACTCAAGTCAATCCAAGTTGGACCCCAACTGTTTAGAGACAGGATGCCTCCTGCCAGGCAACCTGTGAAAATACCTTGCAATCAAAAGTGGTCATCCAGAGGTTCAGGGCACTGGACTCACAACCTCTGGTCAAACAATTGGTCACAGAAAGCAAAGAAAACTCAGTGCAATCACCAAGAAACCATCTATTTTTCCTAGTTGCAAGGCTGTTTTTATATTAGTGTGACTGAGCCGTAAGTGTGTTCATTTACACATGTGTTGCATAAACTGACAAACATTTAAAAGGAATTATCCTCCCAAACTGTAACACTTCCTGAAAGAGAAACAAATACCACAGTTGTGTCTTCATATGTGTCATCAAACGACTCTGAGAACTCTCTAATGTTGTTTCGGTTTTCCACACTTGGCATAGTACAAGTGAGGCGCTCGCGCTGCTCGTATTTTACATACTTCTCCACCCCTTCCCGAATGCTGCTGCTTCTGCAACCCGTTGACCTGTCTGTCGACCCTTGTTCCCATAGCAATTAGTTAGAAACCTTGGCCAATTATTGGCTGCTCTCGGAGTCGAGCTTAACAAAGTGCTCTGAGCGGCCGACGACGTGCCACCACTTTCCTAAACCTCCTCAATAGCTGAGAGAAATTTGTGTGATGGGTTAATAGCAGGATAGTAAAAGTGCTGCAGAGGCGACATTGTTGAGTTCATGTTGGTTTATGGTGCGCTGTGACCCCATTGAACGCTTTATAGAGAAGGATGTCTATCATGGGATAAGGGTAGCATAAAGAGGACTGCACAACAAGGAACCATAAAAGCCTGGTAAGGACTTTGAGGGCCTCTACAGAAAAGAGACCTCAGGAGCAAGTTTGAAATGAAATCCGATTCACAGAAAGGCAAGACTGAAGAGCTGAAGGCCATGCTGCACAACCTGTTACACGGTGCCAGGCAAGAAACAGAGATTGAGTGTCTTTCTATTCTGTGTGTAGGTGACGAGTCCCCTCAAGAATGTGGTTCTCTTCCTCTCGCCGCTCGTTTCAATTTCCCCTCTGCCTGCTTACTTCACTCGCACAGCCGAGGAGCTGTCGCTTGAGGATTCTGGAAAACACCAGCGGGGAATGAGAGGAATTTCTGCTTTTCGTTTTTCCTTAACCACCCCCTCACTCCTTTGCTCTCTTTACTTTGGACGCCTCTGCACAGCCGGGCTCTTGAGTTTTCTCTTGTTTCTGAATGCAGCCCAACAATAACAACCTCTCATAAACAATGGGGCTTGTTGATTTGGGGGTTGTGAAGGAGAGTGGCCGTTGCTGGCCTGTGCTGTCAGTTTTGCTGGCAGCGGGCCTCACGAATGGTCCTAAAAGCTCGAAAGTACAGGCTACATCGAGGACTGTGAAAGATTTAAGGGCAACTTTAAATACGCACCATCTCTGAAGGACCATAAACACATGCTTTAGTTCTTTCTTAATCTATCTTTCTTCCAGAAGGACTTTGATGGACCAAACTCTGAAAGGGGATGCTGGTCAATGTCAGGAAACCACAAAAGTACAGGGGAAAAAAAAATGGTAGTTTTGGAATTCTCTGCTTTTACAGCACCCGTGGACTCATAAAGGGAGTCTGGATCACATCGAGTAGGATTTGAACAAGACGATCGTGGAGCTGTGCCCCGTCCTTTCAGCCTATGGGCAAAACACAGCCAGTCACATGTCATTTAAACAGCAACAGTTAAACCCTGCCTGCGTGACAGGGAAATGATAATACAGAGTGATGTGTCCTGGAATAACTCTGTCTCTACTGTTTCCATTTTGGAAGATGATACCACACACTGCTGGACATTGTCCCTCATCTGCTGAACCAATTTAATGACTCGCACATCAACTAAATCAAAATAAAATGTCAAAAGGGATTCCTGTGAGTGAGATGGGTAAACAAACCACTGTGTTTTATTATAATTTCCTACAGGCTGCATACCAGAGCAAAGCTTTTTGGAAATTCAATGGTTTTTCCAAAATATCTAAGATGCACAAACAAGACATTACACAGTCCACTGCTTTTAGTAAGAACACACAGGAATGGTGCGCCATCATGTGGGCAACAGAAGACCGGCAGGCAGCTCTAGGTTGGATTTATGGTAAAAACAACAGTCCTTGATTTATACCCATCCCACTGTGTAGTTATGCTTTTTGGCCCTAAACACAATATATTAAAAAGAAAGCAACGTTTGACTTTGTAAATCTTTATAATTTATTTAAGGGGTAAGTTATCATTCAACTGTCATTCACTCACACACACACAAAGCACATATCAAAAAGATGCTCTGCACTCAGAGTCTGCATCGGCATCAGTGTCTGGAATCAGTGAAGGGGTCACAGTGGTCATCATTTGCTCGCAGACTTGAATGGATCAGACCATATCTTCAGACCTTCAGACAAACAAAGAAAAGGATCCATATTGTCAGCATGTGCATGTATCCACAGTGTCACGTTAACACGCTGCCATAAAAAAAAATACATTACTGTTCTCATGGATTTAAATTTAAATAGTAGCTGAGTATGGCTCATACAAGATGAAATGCATTTATTAATAAATGTGTATTTTGGAGGGTGCAACACTTAAAATATTATATTTTGCTTGTTTTTACAGTGCTGTGCAAGCATCATGAGTCACCGCTCATGTTTTTTTGCTTCCAAGGAGTCAGACTTTCTTCTAATTTTTATAAAGTGGTCTTGAGCAATAGTTCTTCAGGCTTTCTGTTTCTCTTTAGCCACTTTTTCACTCATTTTCAGTGCTTGTACCTGATCATTTTCAGAGGCATGTATGTTTGTTTGATTAAGCCTCTTAACAGTGACATCATTAAAGCATAACAAATGCACCTAACTCAAGGGATGAACCAGTGTTGTGTCTACACATAACAGACAACTTAGCAAAGAAGCAATTTTAAATTGTGTCTTTAAGCACACCAAGCGTGTTGTCACAAAAACCCATCTTTTGTTCCCATTTCTTTAGCTGAATCTATGAAAAATAACAAAGATAAAAAAGTTTGGCAGGCATAAAATAGCAATTTTAAACCAATAAGGTGATTCCCAAAGAGCTATTATATGAAAACTTGACATATCTCAGCATGTGTGGAATGTGTCCTTAAATTGAGGAAATGGGAAAAGTGGAGGGCAACAGAAGTGGCAGAGCTAAAAAAAAAAATAAAAAAAGAAAACTACAGCAGATGAACAGTATCTGAAAGTGACCTCCTTAAGAAATAGGAAAACCAATCCAGCAAAGACCTGACACAGAACTAGAGAGATGCATCTGACCCCCTCACGGATCCATCTACTGTTCAATGAAGCCTCAGAAATGGTCTCAGTGGAAGGACTGGCTTCTCAGTGGAGTTAAACACAGAGAAAAGGTTGAGGTACGCCAAAGCAAGTCTGATGGAGCGATAAATCCAAATCTGACATTTTTGGTCCAAATCATCATCAGTTTGTTTGGGGCTGCATTTCAGCCAGTAGTGTTGGACATCTTGTCTAAATTGATGGAATTTTGAACACAAAAAAGTGTCATCAGATTTCAATCCATCATGCAATAACATCTGGAAAGCATCTGATTGGCAACAGCTTCATTTTTCACCATGACTATGATCCCAAACACTGCCAATGCAGTTAAAGCATACCCGGACAGAAAAACAGACAGTGGAACACAATCAGCCATGGATCCACCTCCCCAGAGCCCGGCATTACTGAAACAGTGTGGGATCATCTTGACAGAGAACAGAACAAAAGGCAGCCAACATCCAAAGAAGAGCTTTGAATGTCCTTCAAGAAGCCCGGAGAACTATTCCTGAAGGCTGCTTAAAGAAATGACAAGAAAGCTGCCTCAGAGAGTTCAGGTTGTGCTGAAGAATAAAGGCGGTCACAGCAAATATTGACTTTAAAGCTTGTTAAAACCGTTCTTGCTTTATATGCTGTATTTCCAGATGTTCCAATAAATCGCTGCACCTATTTCTCTTATCCTAGCAAAATATAAAGAAATGAGGGGTGGCTAGTATATGACAGAAAATACAAGACATATTTATTCTGATAAGCACAAGCGAATGGATGGATGGATGGCTTTACTGTGATGCTGTGGTACAACTCATTAGCTTGTTTATACAGTAAGCATATCATACCGTATACTTTTAATTCATTTAAATTAATACTCTGCTCAAATCTTCTAATCATTCTTACCCGCGGGCTGCACATCTCCTTGGTTGATTCCTGTCCGGTTCATCTTTTGGACTTCTCCTAGAAAGGACAAAACAGCAGAGAAATTTTGGTAAATCTGTGAAAAATCCTGCAACTAAAAACACAATCATAAACAAGTTTTCCTTTCAGTCTCTACTATCAGTCAGCATGAATGAAAGAAAGAGATGTCCAGGACTGTCTGGGAACTCAAAGCTGATCAGCTTACAAATATCCATGGTCTCACTCTTCCTTTGTCTCAGCTCGCATACCTTCTTTTGAAACAGTGACAAATAAGTAAATATAGCAGCTGGATTTATTCACGTAAATGACTGTCTATGATCACCTTTGACTTTCACGGGCGCTCCAGCTAAATATTAGGGTTAAATGAAATGAGTTAGAGAAGGTAATTTCAGTGTGAAGGGCACTGTTTGTGCTACATAAACCTACACGAATTGCTTAGCTCAGCCTTATTTAGGGACAATAATAAACGCCATTAGGCCGGACATGGTAAACTAATTATGTAAGAAAGTGTGAGCAGAGAAAGGCTACTTACTGTACTCTTCTTTGTGCGCCAGAGGATAAACTAAAATGGGGTAAAAGGTAGCGGCAACAGCAGTAACAAACCCCCCAAACACCAACATTATTCTTGTATTTTTGGACATTTTCTCGGTTGTGTATACAGATATCGCCTTCACCTCCAAACGCGCATACTGTTTACAGTGACTGCTTCCGGTGAAAAGGTCATCATGCCTTTAAAAGAAAAAGGCGAGGCGTCAAGGCGGTGGTTTGGTCTGTGCGGGCTTCCGTCTGCAGAGTCACATGCTGCAGCACAACAAAAATAAGGAAGCTATCTAACACTTCTCTTCTCTGGGATTCAGAGATGGGATTTGTAGCCGCTGTTGCATTTGTTGTTTTCTGCTGTCTCTCATATGGGGTGACAGGCGAAGATGAGCCGATCCAAACATTTGTGATTCCTCACAGCCACATGGATGTTGGCTGGGTGTACACCATCCAGGTGGGTCTCTTTCACCCGGCTTTAAACTTGAGAAGCATCACACAGGCCGGGCTCTAATCTTGGGAAATCTATTTATAAATACAGGAGAGCATGCACGCCTATGCAGCTAATGTGTACAGCAGTGTGACCGAGGAGCTGTCAAAGGTCAAAGAGCGCAGGTTCATCGCTGTGGAGCAGGAGTTCTTCCGCCTCTGGTGGGACACTGTGGCCTCGGACACACATAAGAAACAAGTATGTGCATGTAATCTTTCAAACGAAGTCACATTCAAGCAACACTTTATTTCCCAAAACAAATTTTTCGCCCATCCAAATAATTTAATTCAGGTGTTCCAATCACTTCCGTGGCCGCAGGTGTATAAAATCAAGCACCTAGGCATTTGGACTGTTTCTACAAACATTTGTGAAAGAATAGGTCACTGTCAGGAGCTCTGAATTCCAACGTGGTGCCCTGCTCGGATGCCACCTGTGCAACAAGTCAAGTCGTGAAATTTCCTTGCTACTTAATATTCCAGTCAGCTTTTAGTGGTATTATAACAAAGTGGAAGTGATTATGTGGCTGAGTGTGACATCAACTCAGCCACAAAGTGAGAGGCTATGTAAAATCACAGAGTCAATTGCTATAGGCCTCAAAACTTCATGTGGTCTTCAGATTAGCTCAAGAAAAGTGTGTAGAGCTTCATGGAATGGGTTTCCATGGCCGAGCGAATGCATCCAAGTCTTACATCACCAAGCACAAGGGAAAGTATCAGATGCAGCGCTGTAAAGCACACTCACAATGGACTCTAGAGTAGTGGAAATGTTCTTTGGAGTGACTAATCGCGTGTCTCCATTTGGAATGGACAATTTCATCCTCCCAACTTTTTTGGAACAGTATGGGAATGGTCCCTTCTATTTCCAACATGACTACACACCAGTGCACAATGCAAGGTCCATAAAGACATGGATGAGTGAGTTTGGTGTGTAGGAACCTGACTTGGCCTGTGCAGAGTCCTGACAGGACACCTTTGGGATGAATTAGAGTGGAGACTGTGAGCCAGGCCTTCTCACCCAATATCGTTGTCTGACCTCACAAATGCGCTTCTGGAAGAATGGTCATAAATTCCCATTAACACTCCTAACCTTGTGGAAAACCTTCCCAGAAGCTGTGGGTGGGCCGACGTCTTATTAAGCCCTGTGGATTAAGAATGGATGTCACTCAAGTTCATATGCGTGTGACAGCAGACAAGCAAATACTTTTGGCAATATAGTGCATATTCTTACACTAACACTGCTGGGTTGTGCTTTTTGTGCAGGTACGACAGCTTGTCAATGAAGGTCGACTCGAGTTCATTATTGGAGGCCAAGTGATGCACGATGAGGCTGTAACTGACCTGGAGGATGAGATCTTACAGATGACGGGTAACCTGTTCCTTCAGTCAACAGTTGCAGAAAATCTTACTGCATGTAGTAACTGAGAGCCTCTCTGCTGTTTCAGAGGGTCACGGTTTCCTGTACGAGACTTTTGGGGTGCGGCCTCAGTTTTCGTGGCACGTGGATCCATTTGGAGCATCCTCCACCACCCCCGTCCTATTTGCCCTGGCTGGATTTAATGCACATCTCATCTCTCGCATTGACTATGACCTTAAAGATACCATGCAGAAAAACAAGGTAACGCAGTGTAAAACATGATCCACATAATCGTCTTAATTCTTGATCCTATTTTTAATATTTAAAGTTTATCTGTTTGTCTGATACAGAAACTGCAGTTTGTGTGGCGTGGCTCTCCCTCTTTGAAAACACAGCAAGAGATCTTCACACACACCATGGACCAGTACAGCTATTGCGTTCCATCCTACCTGCCGTTCTCCAACCGGTAAGTTTTTTTACTTTCTCTGCTGCTTTTTGCTACGTCCGTGTTTGTCATTAATGCAGTTTGTCGTCAATAACCGTTCTTGTTGTTGGTCTTATGTCTCAGTTCTGGTTTCTATTGGAATGGAGTTGCCTTGTTCCCAGACCCCCCTAAAGATGGAGTTTACCCCAACATGAGCCTGCCCGTGACCAAGGACACAGTCCATGCCTATGCCAAGACCATGGTGGAGAACATCAAGCAGAGAGCAGCATGGTTTAGGACTAATCATGTGCTTTGGCCATGGGTAAGTCAAGGGAACTGTAAACCTTTCTTGTTGTATCAAATCCAAGTGGCAATATTGGGGGCTGAACAATGTAGGTCCCCAAATGACCACTTGATGCTGGAACATGGTGGCTGTGTCTTCAAAACAAAGTGTCAGAGTTTACAGTGTTTGTGTCCATCTTTTATATACAGTGTATGGTAAATGTACTCAAGGGTGGTGGGGGGACCTACTCAGGTGTGCGATCCTTGTGTTTCAGGGTTGTGATAAACAGTTCTACAACTCATCAGTGCAGTTCAACAACATGGACCCTCTAATGAAGTACATCAACCAGAACAGCAAAGAGTTTGGAGTAACAGTCCAGTATGCCACACTGAGTGAATACTTCCAGGCCATCTACCAATCAAATCTTGTCTGGGAGG
>VUQK01014424.1:0-14926 GCA_015106715.1 Bujurquina vittata
GCCTTCTCTCCAACATCAGTGTCCGGCCTCATAGATATGCTTCTGGAAGAACGGTCAGAGATTTCCTAAACCTGTGGAAAGCCTTCCGAGAAGAGCTGAAGCTTTTACAGCTGCAAAGGGTGGGCCCACATCGTATTAAAGCCTCTGGATTAAGATGGTACTCAGGTTCATTAGTGAAGGAAAGATAAAGGGAGGTCAGATGTAGCTTTTTGTTTGCCCCACACATTTGGAATTTGTCTGAATGCAAATATGTGTTTAAAATATCTAAACAGTGAAGTTTTGGACACATTTTAAAGGCTGTAAACAGATTTGTTTCAGTCACATGAGGACTAAAAGAACTCCCAGAGGAAGCTGCACCGAAGCCTTACCCAGCACATTAAACCTGACTCAAAGATAAAACTGAGGTTTACTTCTGAGGA
The DNA here is from genome assembly GCA_015106715.1 of Bujurquina vittata. Classification (NCBI taxonomy): domain Eukaryota; kingdom Metazoa; phylum Chordata; class Actinopteri; order Cichliformes; family Cichlidae; genus Bujurquina; species Bujurquina vittata. The sequence goes on from VUQK01014424.1 coordinate 420, forward strand.
ACTTGAGCAGGCTGCCCTTCTCCATGAGCTCCGTGATGATGTAGTACGGGGTGGAAGCCGTGCACACGGCGAAGAGAGCGATGAGGTGACGGTGGCGCAGACTCTTCAGGATCTGAACTTCACTGTAAAACTCTCTGTGGTTCAGCTCCGAGTCTAAGAGACGACAGGAGGAAAATGGAGAAAAGAGGAAGAGAGAAAAGAGGAAACGGGAGTGAGGGGGAAATGACAGTAACTGCTCAAAGATGGAAAAAATGACAGTTTATCATTCGAGACCTTTGGAAAATAAATGTCTGTGTAAATCGTCCTGCTGCGTAAAACACAGGACGCTGCAGAATGCGTACGCTGGAAGGTGTGTGTGCATGCTTCTGTTTGCAGTGTGTCTCAGAGTCCGTGTGACCTCAGGTCATTTAATCATCCAGCTGAACGAGCAGCTGTTAATAAGTGCTGTGAGCATGCAGAAAGGAGGCCCAGCGTGGGAGCTTCCCGCAGCTCTTCCCTGAGCATCGGATCTGTAACCTTTTAAACTGTTCCTGCCATCGAAGGCAGATCGGACACAGATCTGAATAATGTCTGAATCTTTTTTTTCCTCAAACTTTGTTCATTAGGGTTTAAATGAATTGTGCAGCCATATGACTCTCATTACCTTGTGCACACAAAGCAGACTGCACAACTTTCTTTAGAGCGTAGAGACCTGAACAAAACAAGCCGCTTCCACTTCCAACAGGGTAACAGAGAAAAATAAGTAAGTAAATAAGATAAAACGAGCACCACTTCTACAAGTTGAGCATGTCAATGTTGCCATTTCCATTGTGTTAAATATAGATATAAATGTATAAGGAGGAAAGAGAAGCAAAAAGGGAAGAAGAGGTGACCTCTGGGGGAAAGTAAAATAAAATAAAAAAGGGTACATAAATAATAAAAATGGCAGCTAATCTGGTACAGAAGGAAAGTTGGTTTGTTCGGCCAGCACTTGCAGTGGATGCCAAATGAGTGTAAATTGTTCAGAAGAGCCACACTGGGTCGTCCTAATTTTGTCAAGTTTAAGAAAATAAAGAGTTTCCCTAAGCCAGTGTAAAAAGGTGGGGGGAGGCTGAGCTGTCTTCCATTGGAGTAGTATTGTTCTCCTGGCAATAGTGGTCTTGAAGGCCATGCAGTTTCCCTGAGATGTAGTTTTATGGAGGGCTTTCCAGAAAAGACTCCAAACAAGGCACTTGGGGGATTCGGGCCGACCTTCCTCCCAACCACCCTAGATATGGCAGAAAATACCTCCAGCCAAAAAGAGTTGAGCCGGGGGCACAGCCAAAACATATGGAGAAGGTTTGCAGGGGACTGTTGACATCTGTCACATGACAAAGAGACAGAACTACTAATTTTGGATAGACGGGATTTGGTGTACACACGATGAACCGGTTTGCTTCGAACAAGACAGTGCCGAGCACAAATCGAGGATTTATGTACTCGTGTCAAAATACATCAACAGAGCTCATCTGATATCCTGTTCCCAAAGATTCCTAATCAGGTTTAGAGATTTCTGACGTATTGAAGCAATTAAATTGTAAAGAATCGAGATCGCGCCTTTTAGCCTACTGGTGGACACAAACAAAGAGTCCAGGTCAGAGTCTGCAGGTAGATGAGGAAAAGTGGGGAAATTACCGTGAGCTTGAAGATATCTCAAAAGGTGATGTGATAGAAGAGCAAACGTGTCTGCCAGTTGTGCAAAGGTGGCAAAAACAATATCAATGAAGTCCTTAAAGGTCCGTATGCCAAAATTAGACCAAATCATGAAGGTTTTGTCGACAAGAGGGATATGATTCTCTGCTATAGGTGCCTGAGGAGACAGAAGCTGTAGGCCAAAATGGTGCTGAAATTGGACCCAAATCTTAAGAGACATTTGAACTATTTTGTTCAGGGCCATGAGAGACGCCGGTTTGGCAGAATTTGTCTCCATGACTAACCAGACTGGGGAGGACAGGCTCCAGAACTGAGCCAAGTTTTAAAAACTCTAATATTGGAGGCCCAATAGTAGTACCTAAATTAGGTAGGGCCATTCCCCCCCAAGTGATTTAGGACCTTGCAAGTATTGCCTAGACAGCCTCGGAGTCTTCCCTTTCCAAAGGAAGTCAGAAATAAGAGCAGCTAACTGCTTAAAGAAAGAATTAGTAAGAAAGATTGGGATACATTCAAATAAATCCAAAAAACGCGGAAGGACATTAATTTTAACAGAGTTGATGCGGGCTACCAACGACAACCCGAGCAAGGACCAACGTTCAAATCCCTGATCCATCCTGTGCTCCCTGAGCTGGCAGACTGATCCCAGACTGATTCCACACTGATCCGAGTGTCCTCGCGCTGTCTGGACTCAGCTGTTGGTTAGCCGGTTACTTCCTCATCCGCCCTGCGTGTTTCTGAGCTGCTCGTTTGTTGTGCTGTGGGTGGATTGTGTGTCATCAGCTGCTTCTGTTTTAATACTAGTATCATGCTTATTTTCCTGCTTATCTGTTTTTGAGGGTGAAAAAGTGGATTGTAAAACTTTATTGCTGCATTATTGTATTGCTGTAGCAACAACAAAGGCTGGCTGATGGAGGTGTAACAGCAGTTTACAAGCTCAAACATTTAAATAAGACATTCTGCATGCAAAGCTGTCAAACAGCTGTTTGTTGCATGGAAAGTTTGTCCTGCCTATCGCGGCCGCCTACACACAAACCCTGCTTCCTCAGACATATGCAAATCTGTGGGGAGAACAGCTGCTGTTCTGGGGTTTACGAGCTAAACCGTGATAGTTGTCACTTTTTCGGGAGGCTCGTCGATGCGGCCGGGCTCTCGCTGTCCGCTGATCGATGACACGTCTGCCCTGCAGCAGCCGAGCTGGATCAGAGCTGAGATGGTCACGAGGAGCGTCTGTTTCTCATGATAAGGTTGCATTATTTAAATGTTTGGGTCTGAATATTTGTATCAGCTGCAGGGTTCAGTACGCTCACGCAGTTTAAACTGAACATCTCTGTGATCAGAAGTTTACCCGCTGCGCCCACAAACCAAACCCAGGTAAATGTGGCCAGTCTCTCATCAGGACCGGCTCCTGTGCAGCTCTTCCAGCACAGCTTCTATTTTTGCATCTCAGGAAATCTAAAAATTTCTCTGAGCTGCAGACTTGTATCTGCAGTGATGATCCTCCAGTGGAAGGTGGTCAGGCTGCCTGCTTCCCCCCGTCATTCGCTCTCTCATCATCAACACCTCGACGTGTCTGCGATCAGATCTCATCAAGGCTGGAAGAAGTCCAGAGCTGCATGGGGAGTTGACCACGAATCTTTAACTTTCTGGAGTTCCTGAACTTTTTGACCCTGTAGTCTGATTTAGCCTTCTCGGTATAAAACTCTTGGTTTGGGTTTCTGGAGGGACAGAATAGTGATTTGCTGTGTCTGTGAAGCTGTCAGGATGTGTTCACACCTTACAAAGTAAAGGTCGGGGGTGAGTTTGGGCTCACATGCAGCACGGTGATGTGCCCATTCCTGACACCGAGCAGGCCCGCGTCCACAGTGCAGCGGTGAGCAGATATTTTTGAAGGCCGGCTGACTCTGAGCTAAAAATAGACGTCATCTTGATGTTCTGAATATCTTTGAAGAGAAGGGAGTGTTTGTGATCAGCTGGGATGATAACATACCGCTCTTGAGGATCTTGATGGCGACACTGATGTGGTTTTTCCAGCGCCCGCGGTACACATCGGCAAAGAAGCCGCTGCCCAGCTGCTCCTCCAGGGTGAACTCCTCCTTCGGGAGCTCCCACTCATCCACCGTAAAGTGATTCAGATCCTGGGTCTCCGGCCTTTTCTGAGGGAGAAACAGAGAGGTGCAGCTCAAACAGAGAGGGGAGCACAGCGCATTCACATCCATGTAAATCAAACTGCACACACACAGTCTGCAAACACAAGGGCCAGAGGAAGGCTGCTTATTGCCAGCATTCCCATCAGGAGGGAGGAAGGAGTAGCTGAGCCTGGAGCGTCTCACCTTCTTGCAGGGCCTGCCCAGCTGGCACGCATTGTTGAGGATGTGGGTGCAGTAATAATCCACCAGGCCCATCAGGGAGTCGAACTGATGGAGCGACTCGATATAAAACTTGCTCTCGTCCACCTGGTGGATCTTAAAATGCTTCACGCCATTGCTCGTCCTCACTGCGGAAAGATTCAGAGGAAAGCGGCATCAGGAGCTCAACTCAGCCCTTTATAACTGTCATCCGTAATCTCAGTTATAAGAACACTGTGAAGTTTGATTAATATTCCACTAAAGAACAGAATAAACCAGGAAAAAAATTATAATTAATTCTTTATTTCTCAGAGTTTAATTTCTGCAATCAATCGGTGACGTACCTGAGAGAACGTATCCGATGTTGTCTTTCTCACTTTCTCGGATGAGGAAGGCTCCATCGTCGTTTCCTGGTGCCATCAGGTGGCTCTGGGTCTCAAAGCGGCTCAGCCTCCCATAAAACCACCTGGATTGAGACAGAGAGGCTCATCAGGTGGGGGCTGCGTGGGTTCAGACTGTAATATTCTAATTCACGTACAGCACGACGATAACGAATACGTCCTGAACTCAGACTGATCCGGGCTGACGAGCTGCCTCCTTCAGCCTCGTATTAAATCTGTGCCGGTGAGTTTCTTAAAAACATCTTTAAAGGGGGACGAGTACGTGAATCCTTTTGGATCATCACCGCGTGATGTCATTGTGCGTGGAAGTGGACGCTGTTTCTGACGGCTCTGTTTGCACGCGCTCCTTTTTATGCGTGCACATTTGAATCTGGTAATAAAGACAAAGTTCTAATAACCTGGCACTGATGCTTGTTGGGGCTGAAACTGCAAGCATTTCTGTGGTGTTTGGTTTGGCGTACAGTCATGTGACTGAGTCCTCCCCCTGCAGAAACAAGCTGCAGTGATGTTTCCTGTGTGACATCATCAGTCTGTCACGTCCTTGTGGCCCAGCGTAGCTTCAGCTCTCTGAAGGACTGGGCGGTCCCTGCTCCTCCATTCTTCTGCTGGGCTTGGGTTTGGGCCGAGCTTCAGCTTCAAACTTCAGCTGTGGGACAGACAGCCTCGCTGTGCCTCTAGAGCCCTTTGAGATACAGAGGAGCTCACGGTCCACTCAGTGAGTCACTTCCTGACTGAGGCCCTTAGGGTCTCAGGTGGAGCTCTCGGGTTTGTTACCTTTTCTCTGAGTGGGGGTGAATTTTCTGGGACGTCCACTCCTGGGAAAACTGTGGCCTTGTTAACACACCCGAACGCTCCGGACCCGCAGAGACCTCGGCTTCTATAGAGGGACTCACTCTGGCTGATCAGTTCATCAATGCATGTGATTAGCAGCACCAGCTATAATCTGAGACAGTAAACAAAGATGTTGTATCATCCACACAGATGCAGCTCTTCTGTGTTTGTGATCTGTGTGCGTTCGTGTTTAACTGCAGCTTTTAATACAGGCACGTCTGTGAGTGTCTCACACTTGATGATGGAGACCCCTGAAGGCAGATCTTTGATATGTAGCACAGATACTGTATGTGACACACCGAGGGGAACATGTGAGACGGGTTCTGATTGGATGCTGTTGTCATCGATCAGAGTCATGTGACCTATCACAGGTGACCTAACACACGCGCAGTCTAAGCTGCTAACGCCATGTCAGATTTAACGCAGTAAAGGTTTAGTGATTCGTGAAAATCTGATGTATTAAGTTGTCTTGAGGACTGCAGTACTGGTGTGGACTGTGTGACCAGTACAGGAAGCATCCTGGTGAGAGACAGAAGTCTGTGTGAGGACATGAAACACAGGAAGAGAGGAGATAAACAGGAGCCCGGATGGTTCTAATTTTAGAGATATTGCACAAACGTGTGTGTGTGTGTGTGTGTGTGTGTGTGGCCTCCACATAAAACAGATATGATCCAAACCCGTGCAGCAGAAGGCTTTGGGGCTCCTCTGTGATAAAATGCTGCATGAACGCTGCTCTGAGGTCTCGTGTGTGAAACAGCTGATCTGTAACAAAGCAAAGATCTGATGTTTACAGTAACGGCCGGCTGTTTGATGCCGTCCAGGTGAGCTGTGATGGTGCCGATCCTCAGGTGTACCTGACCTACAGAACACAGAGTTGTGTGGCGGTTTGGGCGTGAACAGAGTTTCACTTCTACTGATTTTGCTGCTTTTTCTGAACGTTTTGGCTCCGCCTGCTCGCTTCCAGGTTCTCGGGGTTGTAAAAAGTTCCCTGCCATCCTTACTGGAACCTGTAATAGATTTGAGCTAATAAAGTTTGGATCAGAGAGCAGAAGCCTTCAATAAGCTGCACATAAATGAAAATGATGATCAGCTCCAGCGCTACCAGGAAGCACCAAATAAACCACAGCTGAAAATATGAAGTGCAGCTGTGAGTGTGTGAGGTTTGGAGCCTGGAGGCTTCACAGAAAACGTGAACTGCATTTATACGTGTGCCTTTCATGCTTTAAACAAACGTATCGCCTTCATCCGCCGGGCTTTGTGATCCTTTCTAACGCTGGTGTGGATTTAATGGATGGATAAACTGAGGTCTGTGCTTTGGGTTCTTTGGCTGTTAAACATGAAGTAATCTGAGATTCACCTGTCATGTCACAGTTTGTAGCTTTGCTTTGTGGCCTTACAGGATTTACTGATGGATAAATAAATCAGGACTGAGGGCTTTAGGGGCAGAACCGAGAAGAAAACCTCTATAATTAAATGCAGCACCTGCTGACGTACGGGAATAGCCACACTGCACACTTCCCATTCTGCTGAAGCAATAAACTGAGAGAGAGGACGACAAAACGAGAAGTGGTGAGGCTGGCCGCCCAAGTGTGTGTGTGTGTGTGTGTGTGTGTTCCAGTTTGCATCACGGCTAAAACACACAAACGCGGCCTGATGTGACATTTCTAACAGCGCTGCACAGAGTTAGGATGGACACTCACCTGCTGTTAGACACAGGAACAGGAAGTGTGACGTCATAAACACAAGCATGGGGTTTCAACAGACTGTATAAAAAAGATGGATGCAGCCATCTTAATTGCACCTGCTGGTTTCTAGCACCACAATTTTTATTTTTCCTTTGTTTCCAGAAGGGACCATACCTGAGAGTGGAGTGCTAAGCTATGAGCTAATGCTAGTTATCCTGGTTATCAGCTGCATCACACATACAGAGATACCTGCTAATCAGTAACATCCAATCAAAACCCCAGAATTTCCCTCTGCAAACTGGAGCGCTGCCCTCTTGGATGGTCTGTTAGTCCAAAGAAGCCACAGCACCGTCCAGAGGTCATGTTCAGGGACTCCAGTTAGCTGAGGGGAAGCCTAGCAGACAGTTAGCAGCTACAGCCGCCTGTGTCAGCATCCACCTGTCAGAGAGGCCAGGTTTAACATGGGATTCTATGGGGACTGACTCACTGTGGCGCCTCTGCTGGACGGCGAAGAAACTGCAGCCTCGCTGCTTCATTGTTCAGCTCCAATTTTTCTCCTAAAAAGTTCACACAGGTGGGAAACGGCACCCAAATATCTGGATCAAATGTTAAACATCAGCTTTTGACCAGTTCTTGTTAATAATTGTAGTATCTGATCTACTTTGGTCTAAACTGTTAAACTCTATGTGTGGTTTCTTCCTTTAAGATGAAGGCCTGTATCGACCTTGTCCAAAAAAAGAGTAGCTTGGGATGAACCTATAGGTGTGTCACCACAAAGGAATCCACAGAGGGCCCCTCTTTGGGCTCCCTTACTTTCCAAATAACTGACCAGACGTCCATAAACAATTGTATGATCGGTTGAAGCTGAATGTGGGGGTTTGTCCAGAGGAAATATTATTTTTAACCTGTCTAAACCATTTTTCTCTTTGAGTTAATACAATTGATATGAGCCTCTCCCGGATGGCTTTAGAAGCATCAGTTTTGCAGTAAACCTCATATATGCATTAAGACGTGTCAGCGAGGGTCTTTCTTTAAATTTGATACAGCATAAGCCTTGATAATGTGAAGCTTCTGCTGCTGTTTAACAGCATGCTTGTTTTCAAAGAAGTGACGAGGTCAGAAAAGGAGAACTGACACAAACTTCCACTTTTTGTGGGCCCGTAGATCTCGTAGAGCTCAGCTGCGGAGGCCGGCTGGAAACAGGCTCCACATGCCTGCCTTACTCCATCAGAAAAGCCAAACTGGCCCTTTGTCAGCGCGCTGCTTCGGGCTCTGTGTACTTTGTACTAATGTGATGAAGGAGAAAGGTTAAAGGGAGCGTTTCCAGTCCCAGGCAGGCAGCAGGGACTCTGCCTGGATAATAAAGCTGTTTCACAGCCTGCACACACGGATTTATGTGGCAGAACTGCCATAAAACACTAAGAATACAGATGGAATTACACATTTTAAAGGTTTATCATGATAAATGTGGGCAGAAGACAGGTGTGGACAGGTGAAGCTGCCACTTTGTGCCATTAAACTGTGGCATGTATTTACTGCTCGTGATGATTTCTGCCTTTGAGCTGGAAAAGACAGGAGCTCCAGTTAACAGGCGATTACTGCAGTACTTTCCTGGAGTACACTTATAATGTACTCGCACATTAAGTATTTCTGTGTGTGTGTGTTGCTTTTTCATTCTTCTAGACCTGTAAAGCTTCAGTTTCTTCCTGTTTACAGGATGTAAAGCCGCTAAAATGATTCTGTGTTCCCTGTAAAGCGACCCAGCGCACACAAATTTCCCTGCTGCCTCCAGCGACCTGCTGACGTTTGCTTTGCGTAACGAGCCCAGTGCGCGTCGGAGGGAACCAGGGCTGATGTGAGTCTGTACTGGAGAGGCCTTTAAGGGTTTTCTGGGTAAAGCTTTTGTACTATAAAGTTTTATTAGAGTCTAATCTGTAAAGCAGCCTTCAGCTGCCCGCGGAGCCGCTCCTAGAACCATCTGTGTGCGAGCCCTGGGACATCAGCAGCAATCAAAACTATTATTTACTCTGATTTTTCTCATCAAACAATCCGAATCCCCGCTCGCGCGCGCGCGCACACACCCACACACACACAAAATCCTGGAAATTCCCCTGCTTCCTCCAGCGACTTGCTGATGTTTGCGTAACGAGCCCGGTGCGCGTCGGAGCGATCCAGGGCGCCGGGTGAAAGGTTCTGCAGGCTTTCGGCTGCAGAGGGCTGAGAGGGGTTAAAGAAAGCTGCACTCACGGCTGCACCCGCACGGACTCGGCCCTCGCCAGGTAGTTACTGGGAACGATCCCTTGGGCCACGACCCGCCCGTTCTGGTCGATCTTCTCCGCCGTCCACCAGTCTCCGCTGCGGCTGACCACGCTGAACAGATCCCCGTCCTGGAAGGAGAGCTCTTCCTGGTGCCGGGCCTCGAACGACCACAGTGCCGTGTAGATGCAGGCGCCCTCGGACACCGTTTTCTTGGGGGGCTTCGGGGGCGGCTTCGGGATCTCCCTCGAAGTGTCAGTCCTGGCGCCTCCTGGTCCTCCATCACCATCATCACCTCCTGCTCCTCCAGGCTGAGGAGCCTTCTTTTCGAAAAACCTCTGCCACAGTGATTCCATACACGGGCAAGCTTTGCGCAGACACTCATCCATAGGTGACCATGAACGGCTTCCGCTCAGGCTTTGCGCCCTCTGCGTCGCTGCGGCTCTGATTAGTCAGCCCACTACACCTGTCCGACAGGTAGAGAGAAGGGAGCGCTGAACACGCCCGGAATGCCTCACACAGAAACTGCAGGGTGAGTCGCGCACACTTCCTTCAGTCAGAGAAAGCAGAGGGAACCCCGCCTCTCAGAGCCGCGTCACAAATCTTTGCCGCCGCGGGCGGATCACCGGGAGCCGTCCCGTAGCAAACTCAACGCCCCCCTGAGGCGCCCTGCATCAGTAATGACAACAGCCCACATTATAATGAAGCCAGCTACACACAAACACTTTAACAGTAAAAGGCGATCCAAACTAACATGAAAATGTTAGAATCTAAAACAAGACAAACGAGGTCCGGAGGTCCTGTTCAGGATGACAGCTGTCCGTCAGAGGCCACGCCCCCAATAATGCCCCTTCATTCCTTCCTGCAGAGGCTGAGCTTTGCTGTGTGATGGATGGTCAGTGCTCTCTGTTCCTCTGCAGAGGAACAGCCTGAAAGACAAAAACAGAGGAAGACGGCTCCTCTCTGCAGCTCTGAGAGCTTCAGGACATCTTCATCACTACTGCTGTAAGACCCTCTGACACCCCCAACCCTCAAATCATCATCTCTCATACACTGTTTGCTTCCTGCTACAGTCTGGTCTCATTTGATCCTGCTCTTAGTATTTTTAATCCACATTTTTAACGTAATTTGATTTCCCAATTGCTATAAAATATCAATCAGTCCAATCAATTCAGTTTTATTTAGATAGCACCAAATTACAACTAACAGTCTCCTCAAGGTGCTTTATATTGTAAAGACCCTACAATAACAGTGTGAGCAAGCTAATCAGTCACTTGGTTATAAACACGAGTCAGTTTCCATAAAAGAGAAAGATGATGCATCTAAAAGGCAGTTAGTATGTTGCCAGTTTGTAATTGGAGCATACAAATTTATTACGTATTGATGCATTCCTGTAATCTGACTGTGAAAGCTTCTGCCCAGGTAGAACAGGTTACCCTGAGCCATGTGATCGCTAAACATTCACTTCCAGGCGCTCATGGAAAGGTTTCCTGGTGTCTGCACACATTTCTGTCCCCCCACATGTTCTTTTGCATATTGTAGGAGAACATGCAGAAAGGTTTCCAGGAAGCTGACTGGATACAACCAAGTGAATGTGATGGAACCCTGGTTCTCTATTTTTAGGCTTAAACTTTCCTTTATGATAAACGTATAGTTATATATAGTTAGGGCTGGATCAGGTGACCCTGAACCCTCCCTTAGTTATTCTGCTATAGGCCAAGGCTGCTGGGGAGGATTCCATGATGCACTGTTTATTTGCATTCACCTATTTTTACTCTGTTAAAAGGGAGTTTTTACTTCCCACTGTCACCATTCTGGATTTAACAGGGAGCCAATGAAGTGAAGCCAATATGGGAGAAATGTGCTCTCTCTTTCTAGTCCCTGTCAGTACTCTAGCTGCAGCATTTTGGATCAGCTGAAGGCTTTTCAGGGAGCTTTTAAGACAGCCTGATAATAATGAATTACAATAGTCCAGCCTAGAAGTATAAATGCATGAATTAGCTTCTCAGCATCAATCTGGGAAAGGATGTTTCTAATTTTAGCAATATTGCGCAAATGCAAAAAAGCGGTCCTACATATTTGTTTAATATATGCATTGAAGGACATATCCTGGTCAAAAATGACTCCATTTGACTTGAATTGGTAACCTGTTATTGTTTTACTCTAGGACTGTTCACACCAAACCTGACTTTGGAGTTTAGACAGTTTAAAGTGTAGTTTACTCTCTCAGTGTCATCGTATGTGTTTGTACTGAAGTGTTGCTGTGCCATGTTCAGTCCAGTGTTTATGGTAGAAACTGTTCCTGTTTCTTCTTGCTGTTCTGATCCACGTGCTGGATGGCAGCAGCTCAAACAGAGCATGTCTTATTGATACTGTCCAGATGTGGGAGCTCCAGCCTTGCCTTGTGCCGCCCTCAATGCTCCGTGGAGCTGGCACACGTTCGTCAGCATGGATTCTTCCTCAGGAAGCTAAAACAGGACCTGAAAGCAGAAAGAGCTCTGCTCATGCTGAGAGTGGAGGAGGTGTGCTTGCTGCCACACCGCAGCACGTGTACGTGGTTGCCAGCTTTAACCACTACGCCAGCCAGGCGCCTGTACTCAGTGTTAAGAAAAGTAACCAGTGACTAAAAATCATTGCACACTGTTGGAGCTGCAGCTCTGAAAGCTCCATCGCCTCTGAATTTGCGCTGCCTTTTTGGAGCGAGTAAAAACATCCAGCGTGCTGCCTGAGGCCGAGCGGGGTATACGGGTGCAGCACTCTGCACGGATAAAATGGGAAACAACCATTAAAACGCCTAAAACCAAATAAAAGGATTTTAACGTAGCGCTCCGCTCGCTTGCCCCAATACGGTCACTTCAGAAACACACGGGTGCAGAAATGAACCTAAAATCAACATTTTGCATGACTTCATTAACCAATGGTAGCTGCCATCTTTTATATACAGTCTATGGTTCTTCCATTTTTATGGAAGATTTGGATTTTGGTGGGTATGAAATGGATTGTTGTAGCCAGAACCGGTTTAATGTGGATTTGTAAGGATGATCCAGATCTTCAGCCAGTAAAACACAGCATATCTCAGCGGAGCACGCATACCACGCTGCAGTTACTCAGTGCTGTCACACTCCATAAATTACTAGATCACAAAGAGCAGGAATGAATTTTATTGGCTTTTAAAAACTGTGAAACCTTATTTTATATTTGCATTTAAAAATGAGATCTACATGAACAGATGATTCAGTTTATGGACCCTGACAGCATCCTCTAAAAACTGTATTAAAAAAAGAAAAACGTTTGCTGAGATATGAAGTGTGTGCATCTGTGTGTGTCTGTAGTTCACTTTGTGTCATTGTGAACATTTTAATATAAAACAGGAAGACAAAGAATCAACAACAGTTCATACCTGAGGACCAAATTGCATCGTGACAGGTGAAAATTTAAATTTTAGTCAATGTTTGGTGACCTTTGACCTTGAAAATGAAATCATACGTTGTCAGGCCTGTAAGGAATATTCCCACAAAGTTTCATCAGTTTTGGTTCAAACCTTTTTGCGTTATCCTGCTGACAAACCAACAGACTGAAAACGTAACCTCCCTGCAGCAGTCGGTGGGCGAGGTAAGGACCCCCCCCCCAATGCAATATTGTAATAAGTAGCATTTTTGAAGTCCTACAAAATAAAGATTAAATATATTTAAACAGATTTATTGCCATTTTCTCATAATTTTTTCCCGATAGGTCACATAATTACAAGTTTCATGGTAGTGCAAAACTTAAATTTACAGGAATCTGAAAATCGGTCCAGGTGGCATCTTTGTGTCCCCCTTATTTTAAGAAAGGTCTCTGAAGAGGCAAGAAAAGCATATAATCTTAGCTAGCCTGGGGACCTGTTAGAGTTTAAAGAAAACTCCCAAAACTTTATTTTGCTAGCGAGAGATTAAAGATATTCCAACGGAATTCATGAATTGACAGTGATGTAGACCTGTAGGATGTCTGGGAATAATGGGCATAATGGAAATAAGATAGTTGGTTTATGTTTAGCGACGGTCTGCTGAAAAGTAGCCGTTGGGCTCACTGCAGGTAAACAGTCAGCTGGGCACGTACCAACGAAATCTTTAAATGGATTTATGAACATCAAGGTTAAGGAATAATTATGGATATTGGTATGTATGAGTTTTTTTGTGTAAAAATATTTAAAATGAGAGACCTGAACAGTGGGAAGTAAAAGCTGAACCACGAGTGGCTACGTGACCGATACTATAGCTGTTAGTCCGGTGCTGCCGGTACCTACTTCATGTTTTAACATGAAATCTGTTCGCTACACTCACATTCCAGATATCTGAAATTGATTTATGAGCTGACGTATTAGTAAATTAAGATCTCTCCAGACAGTAGAAATGACGTCAAATTTACCATCAAGTTGTTTGGATGCTTCGATTTTAAGACATGAATTACTGACTATCTGAAACACATATTTCAGATATCTACAATTAAATTATGACAAGTCATAAAGGAAATTTGAGATATCTCGCTTTGTGTTCTGACTAGTCATAATTCTAATTCAAGATATCTTAAATATGTTTTTAGATACAGTGCCTTGCGAAAGTATTCGGCCCCCTCGAACTTTTCAACCTTTTGCCATATTTCAGGCTTCGAACATAACGATATAAAATTTTAATTTCTTTGTGAAGAATCGACAACACGTGAGACACAATCGTGAAGTGAAATGAAATTTATTGAATGTGTCAAACTTTCTTAACTAAAAAACTGAAAAGTGGGGCGTGCAATATTATTGGGCCCCTTTACTTTCAGTGCAGCAAACTCACTCCAGAAGTTCAGTGAGGATCTCTGAATGATCCAACATCGTCCCAAATGACTGATGGTGATAAATAGAATCCACCTGTGTGTGATCAAGTCTCTGTATAAATGCAGCTGCTCTGTGATAGTCTCAGGGTTCTGTTCAAAGTGCAGAGAGCAGCATGAAGACCAAGGAACACACCAGGCAGGTCCGAGACGCTGTTGTGGAGAAGTTTAAAGCCGGATTTGGATACAAAAAGATTTCCCAAGCTTTAAACATCTCAAGGAGCATTGTGCAAGCAATCATATTGAAATGAAGGAGTATCAGACCACTGCAAATCTACCAAGACCCGGCCGTCGCTTTAAATTTTCATCTTGAACAACGAGAAGACTGATCAGAGATGCAGCCAAGAGGCCCACGATCACTCTGGATGAACTGCAGAGCTCTACAGCTGAGGTGGGAGAGTCTGTCCATAGGACAGCAATCAGTCGTACACTGCACAAATCTGGCCTTTATGGAAGGGTGG
>VUQK01014426.1:0-17776 GCA_015106715.1 Bujurquina vittata
CCAAAGCTTTGGAAATGGCTTTATAACCCTTTCCAGACTGATAGATCTCAATTACTGTCTTTCTCAATTGCTCCTGAATTTCTTTGGATCTCGGCATGATGTGTAGCTTTCAAGGATCTTCTGGTGGACCTTACTGTGTCAGGCAGCTCCTATTGAAGTGATGTCTTGATTGGGAACAGGTGTGGCAATAATCCGGCCTGGGTGTGGCTAGGGAAATTGAACTCAGGTGTGACAAACCACATTTATAGTATGTTTTAACAAGGGGGGCAATCACTTTTTCACACAGGGCCATGGTGGTTTGGATTTTTTTTCACCTTTACTACTAAACACCTTCATTTACAACTTGCATTTTGTGTTTACTTGTGTTGTCCTTGACTATTGTTTAAATTGGTTTGATGTTCCGAAACACTTAAGTGTGACAAACATGCAAAAAAACAGGAAATGAGGAAGGGGGCAAACAATTTTTCACACCACTGTATGTACGCTGCATCAACATTTTAAAATATAAAAATAAAAGCTTTTTTCCTTCCACTGCAGTAAAAATATACATGCGCCACTAAACCTATGAGCTAGTGAACTGGGGTTGTCAGGTGGGACACTGAAATACTATTAGCATTAATTACTGACATATAAACCATCAGAACATCACAGAAAACACTGCATTAAAGCACAGGAAAAACCTGCTGATAGGCTCACTTTTCTTTATTGTGGTCACCACATGCACCTTTAAAGGTTTACAACCACAAATACTAGCACACTTAAATACACACACACACACACACACACACACCCCCATCGGGGAGAGACAACACTGTCAGAGCTCTTTTTGCTTCCTCTTAATGAAGTCAGAGTATACTTTATGTATACTTTATTTTGATATTACTATACTTGTGATTATTTATGCATTTTAACATTTAAGAAAATATTTTTTAAATATGACTTTGATAAAAGACAAACATGATGAAAGGGTTTCATTTTTTTTGACAGATACTTTATAAATTAAACAATTAAAAACTGCAATGAACCAATGAGTTCATTCGAAAAAGACCCGAAATTTTTCTCTTTTGAATATTAATTATTGCTAATTAAAAGGGCAAAAATATTTTTTTTCTGATTGCTCAATTATTCAATGGAACAGTTGATAGAATACTCGATTACCAAAATAACAGATAGCTGCAGCCCTACATCCAGTAGTTCTTTTTCTCCACATTTACTCGGACACGTGAAACTGAAGTCGACCCTACCTTGACAATCTTGACAGGGCTCATGTCCATGCTTTGCTTGGTGTGGCCTCTCAGAAATGGTGGCTCTTCTTCAACCAGCTCAATTTCCAAGTCTTCATCTGTATAAAATTACACAAAACCAGTCAGGAATCAGGTCACACTTAGTCACGGTTCACATGCACCGGCAAAAATACCAAATATTTGAGATGTCACCAATTAAGTTATTAACAGCTGTCACTTATTACAACTATTTCAGTATTCCAGTATGTATAAATGTTTAATACTGTCACGTAAAAAAAACTTGCATCAATTACTCAACTATTAAAGTAGTGCTCTAATGGATTTCTTACCCTCTTCATCATCTACTTTAGGAAGGATGCCTGTCTCATCATCAAAATCAGGGAATTCTTCTTTGGACAAAACATTGGCAGCAATCATCTGAGGGAAGATAAACAAGAATATTGTTACAAGCAGCCTTTAAAATTTGATTGATGCACAGACTCAAATTGAGCTTCAGTAACTAAATGTGCACCCACCTGTTTGATCTCCCACTTCTCCGGGTCAGAGATTTTGGTGAGCCTCTTGCGCTCCAGGGTGTCATCCTGTTCCAGCTCTGGTGCATGGCCGAGGTTCAGGTTGCTCGGCCGATCGGGGTTCCTCATGGAGATCTCCTCCCCTCCATCTGGGCCCACATTCCTCCTCCTATTGGGGTTCAGGTCTTCTCCTGTCTCTTGGTCCACATCCTGGCAAGTGAATGAGAAAAAAAAAAATTTGCTTATGTGTACCCGGAGCTGAGATCCAGGGATATAAAATCTTCCAAGTAAAGTGACTTGACCACTGATTTAGATGCTAATATCCCACTGGTTGAAGTTTATCACAATAAATTACGTAAAATTAATTAAGCACATTTTTTTACACTGAATCAAAAGAAAACATCTGAAATTTTTCCTTTATCTTATATAGTTTTTTTTTTTTTTAATATGACTGTTCAATACGCATTTCTTACCTTCATACTGAGGCTGGTCTTTGACCCTGTGAATGACAGCACCTTGATTTTGACTCTTTGGCCTTTGCTGACAACATCAGCCACGTTGGCCACACGGCCCTCTCTGCGCAGCTCCGAAATATGGACCAGACCCTCCCATCGTTTCCTAAAAATCGAGAAGAACAGAGTAGATGACTTTAACAACGAAAAACAGTCAAGACAAAAGAACAGAGGCCTCTAAGTTAAAGTTATATTTAGACCATGTTGGTGACTCCATACTGACCTTAGTCCCTCAAGCTGAACAAAACATCCAAACTGCATGATGCTGGTGACTTTTCCATTGTAGATGTCACCAACAGAAGGCTCTTCAGGTGGAGGACGATCCACATGTTTGTCCTTCCAGCGGTCAGACTCTCTGTCTTGGTCTTTCCTGGGACTTGGTGAGCGCTCAGACCAGCGGGAAGATTTGTCTCTTCTCTTGCCACGGTCTCTGTCTCTGTGCCGATCACGGTCTCTGGAGCGTGACCTGGATCTGGAATAGGATCGAGAACGATGCCGTCTCTTTCGGTCCTTTTCCCGATCTCTGTCTCGATCTCTGTGTCTGTCTTTTTCTCTGCTTCTGCTGCGACTTCGACTATAACGCTTACTTTTCTCTGATCTATGAGAAGAAATGCAAAAAAGTAAGCATAACAAAAACATCCTGAATTCAAACAATCTTTATAGAAGTTTGCTAGTGATGGTTTGTTTTAAACCTGTGTTCTAACCTAGGTTTCTAACCTGTGTTAGAACACAGGTTTCAATGAAATGTGAGCAGTAACCTCAGTCATCTTACCTGTTCTTGGTCACTTTGGAGTCCGTCCCACTGACACTGGGCATGAACATTTCCAGCTCCTTCATGGCATCAGCTGCGACTTTCACATCATCTTCATCCAACAGAGCCTACAAAGTTCAGGACAACAAAAAATAGTCAACATTTTTGTTTATTGTTTTTTCTTTTTCTTTTTAATTCACAATGGCCAACAAGAACAAATTCACTACCTACTGACAAATCAGTTCTCTGGAAAAGCACAATTCATGGAAAATCTCTCAGATGTCTGTGCACAGAGAGCAGGAAAGTCTAAAGTTTTTCAATGGAATCTACATCTGAATTCTGCTGAATTCTTACTGATTAAAGCATTTAAAGCACACATTCATTAATTCATACGGCACTTTTAATACTGAATATACAAACATACAGTGCTTTTCCTCTCACACACACCTGCACTGCTGATTCGTCTGCAGCAGCTCTATTTCTTTCAGCCTGTATTATGCGTTCAGCCTCTTCATATTCCTCAAATGTGTTGTAATGTTATAGTTTTATCTTTCTTTGTAAAATCAGCCACTCTGCTTCCAGTACACTTACGCATACGTGTGATTGGGCTGTGCCATATCACATCATCCACAACAATACCACTATAAACTTTTGTGTGACATAAAAATGTCGGGTCATGATATCATTGCTGCATTTATGCTCCCTAGTCAGGATTCTAGCCAGCAGTTGATCGTTCGGCGCTGCACCATGCTGAGGTCATCTTGTGCGGGCTGAGAATGTCACCGCTTCACTATCAGGACTCTTTTATCACTGCAATTAGTGAGAGTTTGGGCACCCCACATGCCCCCCCAAGGTTAACACACCGATGTGTTGCTTAAGGAATGTTTATTAAAAATAGCTACAGGCTAAGTGCATCTTATTTTTAGAGCACAGCATCAAGTCAATTATCCAATCAGATTCAGGTGCCTTCAATTACTTGTAGGACCAACCAATATCACAGAATATTACATATATAATATTATCCAACTGTTCACAATCACTGAATTAGCAAGCTGGCACGGCATTTAGTGTTTAGCATTAGGAAGCTAATGCTAATTAGCTCCATCCCCCAGCACACGCACACTGGTCTGAATTTTTTTCTGGCTTTAACTCTACTAGTGCAGGAGTGCACGCACTCTCAAGTCTCAGAGCAAGAATGGCTCCTAAAAGGGAGCTACTTCAACAACCTCCAGGAAAGCATAGTACTCTGCAAATTATCCAAAAACACAGTTTCCACTAGATGTGGAAACAACAAACTTGGTTCACCGCTTGAGGCAAAGACAGGGTTGTCATGTAAAACCAAGCTACAAAGAAGAAGATACTAGTAGTGGGTGATGTGCGACCCATATGTAAACAAATGACTCCACTGAAGGTCATCGCAGCACTTGTGAGCTTCATGTGACAGGACGCACAAACAGCGGATGGAAATTACTAATGTATTTACACAGTGGTAAAGCAGGGCTGATTAAATATATGCTGTGCCACTATTATTGCTCTATAATGCTGCTGCTGGCACCTTGTTACAATAGTCACACTTCAAATTAGGAAGTGTGTCACCAATGACAGTAGCTCATGGGAAAGGAAGAGGGAAAATGCAAGAACCTAAAAGCATCGAGAAAATGTTCAGGATTTTTTCTATATTGTCAGAATTATTGTTATCACAAACTTTCTTGAACTATCATACTTTTTAGGCTACACTGCCCATCTGTACTGCCAACATCACGCCTTCCATGAGAACACACAGGGAAATCCTGGGTTAACTTATCGAGATGATGCTTTATGCCATCACTTAGACTGACTGCCAACTGAAAGATACCCGGGTATGTTGAGCTTGTTTCATAGTACAGGGCCTATGTGTAAGAGTTAGTGTAGCAATAAACAAAAAATATCTTAAAGCCACGTACCTTTGGAACTGGATCATTTGGTCTACACAGTGCAGGAAACATATCCCGCAGCCTTTCCTTTTCTGACTTCGGCTTAGCCAAGGGCTCAGATGCTGGAAGAGGAATTTATGAATTTAAGAAATTATACTTTTAAGGAGTCAGATCTGGTCATTGGTTTAGTCAGTCTGAGTTTAACAGTTATCTTTACCTTACCTTTACTTGTAGATGCCTTGGATGGTGGTCGCATCGTCTGAATGAGCCTGAGCAGATTACTGACAAGAGAATCCTACAATAAACAAAGCAAAAGTTAGTTATTAAGTTGAGTTAGGTAGCAGGTAACTTCCAGATCAACTACAGTGATTAACTTACTGTAAATTCGGCTCCATTTTCGAGGAGAAGTGCTTTGAAACCATCAAAGCTCGATTGTTTTTCGGCCAGGCTGATGACAAATTCAGCTGAGGGGAATCGAACAAGTTAGCACAGAGCTTCATAAAACTCATCTTCATCTCCTTAACGTTTAATCCGGCGTTAAAAAAATGACCACAACAAATTTACCAGTGCAGAATTATTATTTAAAGTTTATAAATCTAGTTAACGAGGTATATAAAGTTTAAAAAGACCTCGAGAGTTGCCGTGTTGCTAACAACAGCTAGTTAGCATAAGCTAGCTAGTAGTTTTGGTCGAAAGCGATTTTTCTAAGGCATAAAATACGCACCTAAATCTTTGTCATTTATTCCCAGATGGTTGTCAAGCTCCGTACAGACTTTCGACACTAAAGACAGATATTCGAGCTGTGACAGCTCGTCAACTCCGATGTCTGCCATCCTCCACGAGTCTTGTTTTTGTTCACAGACCGTCGACGCTGGCAGACATATCGAATGTGGGCAATTTCCCTTTCCGCCCTTGACGGAAACACGTCACAGAGTTCAAGGTCTCGCTCCTACTTGCCACACGATGGCGCCGAAGACCGTCACAATAAATTTGAATTTGAAACGTATCCACCAGATCTATCTCCACAGGAGTGGTTTTCATTTCGTTTCCAATTTTAGCAGTTAGACCATCTCTGCTTACCCGGCCCTTTGTGTTTGTTTTATAAACTATATATGGCTTATGCAGATGTTTAGCACATTTAGGAGTTTTTGTTTTTGGCCAAAATATGAATGAAAATTTGACTTGTTTCATGTTTTATGTTCTCTCCACTCAAGCTGCAAGCTCCAGGGCTGAAAAATGAAGCCAACATGGACATGCAGTTCCTCAAATGGCCACGTGAGACTGGCTCCCAAAGCAAGTCGATCCCCATAGACTCCCTTGTTAAAATATCCAACTTCACTGCATTCAAAAAAAGCATGTTTGAAGTCATAGCTTTTAGCATTTCATAATTCTAGCATTTAGATACTGTTCTACAGCTCTAACTAACAGATATGTTTCTCTTTGCACCGACAAAGTTTATGAGTGCAGCGTGATAACCAAGTAATATGGTCATGTCTGGCTACAAAAAAACAACAACATGGAATTGGAAAAAAATGCTAAAGATAAGGCTTTAAAGTGCAGAACCAAAAGCCAGTTGGAGATGTTATGATGATAGCTATCTTTAATATACTATGTATATCCCTGGGATCAATAGCAAGACATAAATGTCTGTTATTGCTTTGTTACAGCGCAATGAATAATTAATTGGCACTGATGAATGTAGGGTATTTTGAATGATAAAAGAAAGGCTCAGCCCTGCTACTAATGGTATGTGGATAGGTGTAGTTGTCTTGATTTTTATGGTTTTGGCTGCACAATGCAAAAGCACTTCTCTGTTTCAACACGTCATGCACAAAGCCAGTCCATTAAGATGAGGTTTTTCATGCTTAAGTGGCCAGCAGCCCTGACCTCATCCTCGTCCAATACACTTGGATGTAATGTAACCTTGTGGGAGCTACTCTCTGCAGCTAGGGCACATATCGTCACAGAAGAGCAGGGGCTCAGCAGCAGCACGCATGGAAATTTTAAGATTACCTGCAGATTCGTTCATGCAGAGCATGCTGAACTATGAGTAGAGGTCATGAGAAGCAAAATGTTGTGCAACAGCAAGAATTCAGTTTC
Source organism: Bujurquina vittata (assembly GCA_015106715.1). NCBI lineage: Eukaryota > Metazoa > Chordata > Actinopteri > Cichliformes > Cichlidae > Bujurquina > Bujurquina vittata. The sequence continues at coordinate 7,033 of VUQK01014426.1, forward strand.
TAGTAATGAATCACTCTGTGCAATCATCAACGTTTAAAGCAGTTTCACACTATGACTTTACTTCTGTTGTTGTCTCGGCCACTGTCACTGATTCATAGTTTTGTACCCACTAACCGTTTCATATCTTGTGGAGTCTTGAGAGAGTTTCACTGGGGTAAAGCTGTAAGGAAAATCAAGACTGTATCACCTGCACCTTAACTTTTTGCACAAAGCCATGCTTACACAGTAAATGCTGGTATGCGGCACACAGGCCGCTTGGATACCTCCCAGCACATCTTAAACACTTTGATGTAGCGAATGGTGAATTGGCCACACTCTTATAGCTCTAAGTTCAGTGTGGCTAAACAAAGCCGTTTGTTTCTTGCTCACACACATATATGCACCCCAAAGGGGGCAGAGCAATGCAAGTTGCCTGCGTGCGACTGGGACTGGAAGTTCCACGTTTTACCCAAGGACGCCTCGGCACAGGGTGGGACCAGAGATCGGCCTGCTAACCCTGCGATTAATGGACGCCCAACCCATCTCCTGAACCCTAACACATGTACACACACACACACATCTACACACACACACACACACGGCCATATGTCTGCTTACATATTTCCCGCTGTTGGGGTCTAGTTGGCTCCCTCCTCACAGGCCTCCTGCCTCTAATCTTATTAAAATCAATCCTCATTACCCCTCCACAAACACAATGCTTATTTGACACACTAGTTTAATCCTGATTAAGAGGCTTGTTTTCACACCACATTCACATAACTTCTGACATTTTATCATTTTTGAAAAGAACATTATGTGTTTTGCTGTGTTACACCAGACGAGCCCTGAATTTCACTAATGTTTGAGCTTTTTTTTTACTGCACTTCACATTTTGATCATTCCCATCTTTAAAAGCATATGCTTTCATTTGTTCCTGCAGTATTATGACTTAGATAGTAATGGATTCTCCCATCACAGGAGATTGCTTTCCCCAAAAAATCCCTCAGTAGCTTTTTCAAGTCGTCTTCCCCCCTCACATTGTTCAGAATGCAATCTGGAATTTATTTCGCTGTTTATCTTCGTCGTACTGTCTATGCTGCATATGTTCTGCCAAAAGTTCAAAGCGTGTACACTGCATGGCCAAAAATGTGTGGACACCTGAACATTACGCCCATATGCGATTGTAAAAGATCTCATTCCAAAGGCATGGGCATTAATCTGCTGCAATAACAGCCTCCAATCTTCAGGGATTTGCTCAGATTCAGCCGCAGTAGTATTAGTGAGGTCGAGCGCGGCGGTTTGGTGATGAGGCCTCGCTGACAGTTGGCGCTGTGATTCATCCCAAGGGTGCAGAATGGAGATGAGGTCAGAGAATCTGCACCTGGATCTGCATGCTGTGATATTGTCGTGTTGAAACACTAAAGCATATTTCCATGCGCTGTAGCGCACTCTTTGTATTCTGGAGCATTAAAATAATTATTAATCAGTTTGGGAAACGCAGTTACAGCCACTTCATCTGTGAATAAAAACTGTAATCAGATCAAATAGGGAATTAGCTTAGTTTAGCATAAAGACATAAATGGCTAATTAGCCCTCACTTCGGTTTGAAACGTACCATTACCCAAAAAATGAAGCTCATGTGTAGGTGCAGTGAGGACGACCTGCAATAAAGCATCCATTCTTTATATCACTTCCTCTTTCCTCACGATGTCAAACTCAATACTGATACCATTACTCTAGCCCAGTTATTTTCACCTGCTGTGAGCCAATCAGCTTCTGTTCTGGGCGCTTTATATCTCAGTTCTCTTCTCTTATTCTGCCTTTCAGACTGTCATTCATGCAAAACCTCCTCCCCATCATTGAGAGCCCCATCTAAGACTCCATCTTCATCTTCACAGCCACCAGCATCTACGCTCCTTGGGGGTCCTTTCCTAATTCCTATCGTTGCTGGGACTCCATGCTGTTATGATGTTTCACTGAAGTCTAATTTTTGCTTCACTGAATGTTATCTAAAAGGTGGCTGCAGCTTCCAGCTCTAAAAATGAAGTCAGCGTGAAAATGTCTTAAACCTAAATTCTTTCTAATGACCAGAAAGGGGAGACTACCTCAGTCGCACTAGTTTCCAGTTGTACTGAATTTGTTTGTATTGAAAAATGTGGTCCCTGTTGGTGTGAAATGTGGAGATATGCTTTACCGTGTTGATGCACTCATCAAAATGGCAACGGCAAAAAACCAGAACCAAAATTCAGCTTTATAATGGAACTTCAGAAGATGATGCCACAGCGACTACACCCAACCTTTACACAGTTTATGCTGATTAAAGCTTGCTAGTTAAAACAGCGCACCTTGTGTGTTTAATCCAAATACACAGATGGTGGTTTCTGCGGCAGTATTGTGGTTTATGTGGGAAGTATTATCTGGAATCTTGTTACAATCAATAAACAGATTTTTATTTTGTGGTCGTTAGCAACCAACAAACTTTTGTTTAATAGTATTTTTAGATGCTTTAAAGTGAGATCAATTAGCTGTTTCCAGACAGTTTTCCACGTCTGTAAGGTTATCGTCTCCATGCCACAAGATTTTTGGGAAGAACACTGAGTAAAATCTTGTCATCAATGACAGGCGTTTGCGAGTATGCTCTCACTCCATCCATCCAGTTAGCCAGCCATCCAACCATTTTTCTCATCCGGGGCTAAACACAGAACCCAGACTTCCCTCTCCTCAGCCACCTCCTCCTGGCCATCCCGGGGAACGCCGAGGCGTTACCAGGCCAGCCGAGAGATGTAATCTCTTCAGCGTGTCCCGGAGTCTCGTTGGAATCAAACCATCAGACTTTCACTTGGCACGCAAACGTGTCAACCACTACACTCTGCAGCCTTTCTGTATACGTGAGGATGGACGCGGTGACTCAAGCTGACTGACATGGCACTTTGTCTCTGACTGCACAGTCAAGACTCCGGTTGCCTCTGATGTTATTAGTTATCAGGTTTAGGAGGCAGATAGGGCCACCGAGGTAGGTTTGGATCGCTCTTTTCCCATTAACAAATGAAACTGTCATTTAAAAACTGCATTTTGTGTGCACTCAGGTTACATTTATCTAATCTTGTTTGATGATCTGAAACGTGTAAGTGTGACAAATGTGCAAAAATAGAATAAAACTTAGGTAGGGGGCCAATACTTTGTATGTGGAAAGCGGCAGCACCGTCTGCTGTGTCAAACCGGGTATTCAAAAATTCATATACTGTAGAACCGATTAGCTTTTTCTCTTTGTCCATTTACGCACAGGAATCCAAGCAATATTTATCAAACATGTTCCTCAAATTCCTCATTTCCCCCACTTTGCTTTGTCTGCCTGGTGTAGGCTTCCAGGATTGCATGTATATTTTCATTTATGGGGCCTTTTGAGGGCATTTCTCTCTGTCAGCAGTCCTCACCTGACCTGATTTGAGAGGAAGCAGGGAAACGTATGGGCAAGGGGGAAGGGAAGTGGGTGGGCTCCCGCTTACATAACAGCCCTCCAATGTAAACAGAACACATGCTAGATGTGCTTGTCTGTCCTCACGCATGATTTCTATGGTGAGTGATGATGACGCAAAGGAGGGAGAGACTGTGAGGGAAGAGAAAAGGAGAAAGGAAGAATATGCTGTGGTTGGAGGGGATCCATGGAAGATTCTTGAGAAGGCGCGAGTGGAAGAGACAGAGGGGGAGGCAGCCTCTCCTGGATCCCACTAGTTGGATTTGCATTCTTCCGCTCCACTGTCCAGTTAAACAGCACACATTCATCTGTGCATGAAGTTATTTTGAGTTATTTTTGCAAGATGCAGTGAGAAGATTGGGTTAAAACGAAGAGTCCTGCTGCTGACCGACATCAACAGACCAGCTCGCCATGTGTGCATGCCTGAAATTCGTGCATGTGAAGCAAGCCAGAAAAGAGCAGGCTGGGAGTTTAAGGGTGTCTGCAAACAGTCTGTGAGATTCGAGCATACACTGCAATTGACAGCACAGCTGGCTACAATGTTCTCCTGCTGCTGAGTGGAAAATTCCTACTATGACTGAGCATAGAGTATTAAGTGTGTATATGTGAGGGAGAGAGTGTATGTGCATGACACACACACCAATGAGAGGCAGAGAGGAAAAGAGGAGGGCGATCCAAGGGGGGCTGGGCCAGCGTCCAAACAGCTCGTGAGGGATTGGTTGGCGGAAAAGCTGCCTTTGTGAGATCACAGCCCCCACAACAGATTCCACCCACATGGCGGACTTCATGTGAAAAGGGCCACGCTGCCTGCTCTCAATTAAAAAGTGGAACCTTCTAGTCATTCACACTTTCCTGCTTCGTGCAAAAAGACCCATTTGCACAGTTCTATAGATGAGTCAGAAAAGACTTTTCACTGGCAAACTGCGGCTGCCATCCTTTATGGAAATGAAAGTAGCACTCTGAGCTTTTCAGCACATGCAGTGAATGACAACAAATCCAGATGTAGTAAAAGAGTTTAGGTCTCATCCGAAAGAGGAGATCGCATTAATCTTTAGTTTCTCGCAGCAGAAAAAAAGTTCTCATTATTCTATCTGCCCAGAGACAGAAAGACAGAAACTAGCCGACAACCTCGTGGCGTTCAGTGAACTGGTGGTTTCCCCAAATGTTGCTTGATATCCTAACGCTTCAGCTTTTGGGAGGCGGTGGGGTTTTTTTCTACTAAAAAAAAGAAAAACAGTATTGTATTTTCATGACAGTAGGAATCAAACTCTAAAATGTTTCTTATTGTTGTGCAACTACAGTATTAGTGTTGTGTGTCTGAGCCATCGATGCGTTGAAATTAGAGGAGCATTTGTGCATGTATCATTTGAATCATATACCAAATAATCTGACTGTGACACTTGTGCTTGACAAATTGTTAGCCAGTCAGGCTACCCTGGAGGATCCTCCTCTTGGAGCAGGAGAGGGCTTTTTCCACCGATTTCTGTGGGATCAAGCCCACGGGCATTACTGATAAGGCCCCTCAAGCCTCTCCTATCAGCTGGTTTGCCACACTCATGTGTTCAATGCAGCCTGGAACACCTGGGACTCTTCTCTTGTGGCAGGGATTCTCCTGCATGAATGCATGAAGAAGCTCATGCATTCCACAGCAAGGTACAACATGGTCCTGAATTGCTTGATATTACCAGCATTCTTTTCCTCTATACATCTCCCCTGCTGCGGCACTCTTGCGGTCCTGCAGATTACCTTGAGGATCTTTCAAGTTGCCACTTTGCATGTGGCTCAGGTGGCCATTGATCTCTTCCACAGGGCATGACGGGTGACCACAGCACTTCTGCCTCGATAGCTTCTGCACAAATCCAAACAGGTGAAGGCATCGTACTGGCATGCCTTTTCCTCACTCCCTCTTCGTTGACATTCAGCATGCTGGAGGGAGGTCAGCTTCTTCTTCAGTGTTTTCCAGAGTACACCGAGGGCTACTTGCTCATCCTGTGACAATAACTTTCAGCTCCTCTAGATTGGGATCTGGTGCATGTTGTTCTCTGATATTAAACCTGTCTGCCAGTGCCTACAGTGATTGTGATAGTGCTTATTATCTGGAGCCTACTTGGCCGTTGCATCCAATGCTGCAGCAACATCTTCATCCAACAGGTGCCACTGCCCTCTCTTGGTTGGTGGCTGGCCACAGCACGTGCCAGTGCTCTGTGGGTCTGGATGTGGTTGGTGCTTGTGGTGCTGCCCGGTCAGTGACTGGTGCCCTGCGTTGCGCTACCTGCTTCTTCCTCAAGCAGCCCAGTTTGGCTTGGAGGATTTTGCTGCACCTACAGGCTGCAAAGACAAACCTCAGCTGGGGGCATTGTGCCGAGAGACTCTTTGTGGACGGCTCTTCACTGTCTCTCCAGTTGTCCCCACACTCTTCATGGTTTTCATCCAGCCTCTTCCCGGAATGGCATGATGGAATTGTTCCAGCGCACACATTGTCATGCAACCCTGAGACATTGCCAGCGATGTGATTAAAAGTATGAATCCAAATAGTTTTCTCAGTACAGCAATAATATGTTGGTAGTTACTGTAAAACTGTAAGTATCACCATCAAATCTTCTATAACCTGGCCCTTCATTGCAAACCATTACCCCACTCCAATGTGGATTAGCATGGCCTAAAAGCCAAACATTAACACCTTAAATCCCACTTTACCGGATCATTTTTACTGACTGAATGTAAGATTTGCAGGAGCAGCTCTCTGCAATTAGCTGACCTGCTGAGGCCGCAGGCTGTCATCCCATCAGGATTTAAACAATAGACTTAATTGTGTTCATTTAAAAAAATGAAAAAAGATTCAACATTCTAAATGCCATTAACGCCAAATTCACCAATACGCACGCTGACAGCCACGATGAGAAACTGGTTGTGAGTTGAAGAATTAGCAGTCAAAGCCTTGTGACTCGCTGCGCCTCTCTGGGAAGCCTCACAGCACACTGAGAGACATCGGAGTTGATCTGTCAATAAGTCAGATGGGATGTGCCGTGACATGCGCTGATGAACTGAGCAGCGCTGCCAGCGCCCGTCTTTCACCTCTGACGCTGATTTGAGCGGACAAATCTTATTTACTCCTCATTTAGCCGCTATTCCAGCACACCGGGTTTATACAGTTGCTGCCCACAATCTGTAAGAAACATTGTTTTTCAATTAGGCAAATATATTTCACCAAGGGGAGGTGCACACAAACCACTGATAAACATGGCTGTCCTTAATCTAAGCAGGATTAAGTGCTCATCTTGGATTATGGTACACGGGGACGTTTGCATTTTCTGCCATTAATGACGAAACCTGCCCGCTCAGAACTGCAGAGCGTGCCTGAGCGGACTTTAAAAAGTGCTGAAACAGTCATCAGCTGTTTTTCAGATTTTTTTGCAGCACTGAAAATAAACGTTTTTAGTCAGGATTATATGCTCATGATGCTTTTTAATTTCACTGATCTACATTGCAAATGTGATAAATTTAAGATATTAAAATAACATTTTTATTCATGTTGTAGTCAAGTCAATATTTGGACTTACAGCATTGCATTAACAGTTTTTATACATAGTTCCCCATTTTCAGAGGCTCAAAGGTAACTGGCCAAGAACTGTTTTTGAGACTTTGATGAAAACCTTTTGCAATCAGTGCAATTTAATTGACTGCCAGGCTTCCCTGCAGCCTGCTCTGTCTGCCTTTACTTTTCTCTTTGGTAACTGAAAGGCATGCCCTGTGGGTTGGGAACAGGTGACCGACTTAGCCATGGAAGAATATCCAATTTATTTCTTGGGTCGCTTTTGCTTTGAGTCATTATCCATTCACACAGTTTTTTGCATTTGGCTGAATCTGAGCACGGCATGGCCCTGCACACCGATCCTGCTACCTCTAGAAGAGCTCACATTATCAATAAACAGTGACCCGGTTCCACAGCAGCTATACATGCTCACGCCATAAAATTACTTGACAGATGTGCGCTTCGGATCACGAGCTGTTCCTTTGCTTTTCTGTTCCCATTATTCTGGAACATTAATCTGGGTTTGTCCAAAGCTTTTTTTATTTTTAGAGCTGTGCAGGCTCTTTTTGCCTTCTTGTTTCTCAAGTGTAAACATTGGTTTGCACTATTTAATGCAGACTTTGACAAGCGGCTTCTTATTCCTGACTTGGTGAGATGTTAAACTTGCTTTTCTTAACTATGGAAATAATTTTGTCACCACGAGCCTTTCCTTGCCTTCTGTGGTCTTCCACGTCTGCGTTTGGTGTTGCTGAGCCGAAGCACGCATTGATCCTTTTGAGGAATGATTGTTCATTTGGGCACTCCTAAAGTTTTTGATCCCTCTCTGATCAGTTTGTTTTGTTTTCCAGCCCAATGCTGCTCTCCTTCACTTGCACTGAAATCTCTTTGGACCTTCCTCGTATTGAAGGTTCCAGCGAACAGCTACAGAATGCAAGCGCAACAACTGGAATTAACTCCAGATGTTTTATCTTCCTCATCTGGAATATAAAGGCCACAGGGATTTCCTGGCTATGAAGCTGTTCATCAGTCAAATGTCCAATTAATTGGAACTATGTATAAAAATGGCAGTAATTTCCAAACTGTTGATGCAACGCTTTTGTTAAAGCCCTTGAATCTGCACGTTAAAATATACTGTGGTGGTGTACAGAGGGAAAACTACAAAAAAATCCATATGTCTTTGTACATATGGATCTATATCCATCAACAAATTCCAAGCTGCAAATAACAGAGACACTGAGATAATGAGACAGATTTTTATGGATTTCATTTATTAGTCCATTAAAGAAAACCTTCCAGCACATGGTTTAGCTGGGGAATCAAGGGCCAATAACAGACCACAGAGCCAATGAGATGTAGATTTACTCACATATTTATTACATAAATATATAGTAAAATAGACCAGCGACAATTACCATAAAAAATATCTTCCTTTAAAACCCTGACCATAAACAAGGATTTGAAAATCTCACACTGACATTTACAAACACGCTGATTGTCTGGACCTGTCGTAAGCAGCCCAACCTGACTGCACACCACCCACTGGACTCATGTTGGAGGGAGATGTAAAAAAAAGGAGGTGTTGGGTGCTCGGGAACAGCAGGGGGTTGGGTAATAGGTCCAGGCGAGGAAGGGTTTGGTGCGATGAAGATGTGGGTGGTGTGGGAGAAGATCACAGTAGATATTCGGATGCTTCCTGCATGCGTGTGTGTTTATCTGAAAGAAATCCCGTCAGTGTGGATTTTATTTAGCCCAGAGCGTTGCCTTAAGCGTCACTCTATGTCTTTGCATGTTTGTTTACCCCTGTGCATCATGGGAATGAATCCTGAATATTGTTCCTTTGCTTTGCATGCCAGTGACAGTGACGTCAGCTGAGAGGTAAATAAAGAGAGGAAAAGCAGATAATAAAGAACCAAACCCGTTATTTGTTGGCATCTTGTAATTGTCTGGTTCAACCTGCACCAGATATCGAGAGGTGGGGGGTTGTAGTACCATGGAAATTTACATAGTCTACCATAAGATAGGAGTAAACTTTTAAATACTTTCTGCAACCCTTTGTATTACCCTGAAAACACACGACTGTCTGGCACCTCTGGATCGAGACTGAATGAGAGATCTGCTCTCATACTGTGGTGGCCTTTTTTTTAATGTGCACTGTTATGCAGCAGACTCTAGCATCAGCTGTACCTGCAATCGCAATCTTTTTCTACTGAAGCTCTCCATCTCAGTCTTCCTTTCATTTGAACTTGTATTCTCGCCGCCTGTCTCACATTGTTCCTAGGCAATGATATCAATCATCCAGCGACTCATAAAATTCAGTTCAAGGATAATAAAAATACAAACTTTCAATTTTAGGCAGTCTTCTTGGTAACTTCTAAGATGAGGGGTATCTGTGATTGACAAGTGCAAAGTAACCATGAACATGTTTTAATAACTTGATACTGAATTCCAAGTTGATGCTGCTCTCTTGAGAACATGAAAAAGAAATATCTCTTCTGTGTTTGCACAGTGTACTAAAAGGAGCTCGTCCTCAACACTATTGCCAAGTTCTTGCTAACAGATGAACTCTTTTGTTGCAGCTAACAATAGAAAGCAACTTGCTGGGAACTCGCTCCACGCACATTAGAGACCTAAGTGTCATTAATTACACCTACCACGTGGCATCTCATTGCTTACGTTTACCTTCTTGCCTAAATAGTAATAAGATCGTATGTTGTATCTACTGTATGACATGTAGGTTGCGTTGATTAATAAACCTATGCCCTTTACACCTGTGTTTAAGTATAAGGATGTACATGTAACCTATGTCATAGGTAGGTGACTAAGGGCGCTCAAGTTTGTTGTGTATGTGTGTGACTCAACTCGGCATGGTTTGCAGGCATTTCCATTAGTACATGGTACCAGGTAGTAATTGTCCTCTGATTAGCCAGGGAGTGCAATCGCTTGTTGAGTCACGAGAGCGATGCCTTCACCAGAATCAACCGCGCCATTTTTAAAACCCGACAGCAAGAAGAGCACTTTTGCAACAAGAAAGCCATCTGAAACGTGCACGCAGCATACACATTTGAACCCTATACTGCCGGGCGATCACCGCTGAAGCACCCGTTTCCTGCTCCTACTAGCTGTGAACAACCACTGAGCGCTGAGGCGGCTGATCAAAGGAAATTGAAATACTGTAATTATGCGACCGTTTGTCCTATCAGAAAAATTCAAACGGTTTCTGAAAGCTGAGAAACTAATTTCATAGGGTTATTACGGTAATTGTTGCTGGAAGTACGCGAACGGCGGCACTTTTGAAGTACACTGAGTCGATTGCGACGTGTTTGGCAGTACCTTCATCTATTAAACATTGTACGGGGGACAATAGTAAACTGGCCTTAGCTTGCCATGTTAGCTATGTTAGCTTGCCTCTAGCTCATCCATTGTTGTTTTGCATTTTGATTACCTACTGGCCGCGCTGCTATATCGACTCCACCTGCACTGAGGTGGCGCTCAGTTGCAATGGAAACAGGAGTCAATCATTTCAAGGCAAACTAACCAATGATCGATTAGTATCGGCTGATTATTCACCACAGCGATCAACGTTTTTCTCTCAGGGTATTTGCATAGCATGATTGAATTTGCTAAAATCAAACCCATTTGATAGAATACATAAGTTAGCGGCACGTATTGAGTTATTGGTTGAAATCATCTGACTGGCCTGCCTTTAAGATGGTATTTTCTTTGCAGTAACATTTGAAGATAACATTTGAACAAAAAAA
>VUQK01014427.1:0-26778 GCA_015106715.1 Bujurquina vittata
TATATATATATATACACCCACACACTGATTTCTATAAGCCTCAACTGTTTAGCCATCAGAGAGCTGGCCAAGAGGGCAGGAGAAAAGGCAACAAATACAGCAAAACTGTTCTATAAAGATATTTTAAGTGGCCAAAAAGGACTGGATTGGTTATAATGGAGAAGACAGAGTAGGTACAATGCAGAGTTGTAAAGATACAAAACAGGTCATTATTTTATATATAACTCCTTTGTAAGTCCTGCTTACTACATCTCATTTACCAATATAAATAAGGATATTAAACATTAAAAAAAACACATACAAACATCAGCAATCATCATCATCGTTCTTCATCATTTTCTACTGAATGAGTGTTTTTACTTTGATGCTTTAAAGAGATTTTGATGATAATTCTGTACCTTGATTTGATTCACACGTGCATGTAATGACGTACTTTTGGACCCCTATAATGTTTCGTTTAAGTGGAGGATACGAGTGCTTTTCCATGCCCCAGTGCTACTCATTCCATACATGTGCATACATGCAGGCACAGAGGGATGCAAACACTAGGGTTACTTGCGAGAACCAGTCTAACCACAATCACATTTTACTTTAAAGGCAACCCAGTCACAACAGTCCGGCTTATCGGCATCCTCCATCATGTCCACACAGAGCAACGTGCAGTCAGGCCCGATGCCGACATGGAGGGCAGAGTCTGGGGGTGCAGAGCAGCTGTTTGCCCTTGTCAGGGTGGAGGGGGAAGTTGAAGCCTTATCACTCCCATTGAGTGCGCACAGAGGAAGTTGGGTCAGTGGTTGCAGACGGTGACGCTCTCAGATCCTTACTGGAATTCACAACAAAACAACAATGGGACTTTGACTGATCTCATCTCTTGTGTGATGACAAGAAATATAATAGTTTCAGTATGATGAAAAATTGAAAAAAAAAATAGAGAGAGTTTGCTTGTCACACTGTAGGTGTTGAAAGCAGACTCAGCATTATTCCAGGCAGAGCTTTCAGAGAGAAGCTTGTTATGGAAAGGTTTGTGCTGATGCATAATGAGTTGAATGCAGCGACGTGGCATTACCGTCAAACAGCAATCTTATCTTGAAATCATGTTGGCAGTGTCACATGTTGTTTGATAAGTCAGGTACACAAAGCCAATATTATTTACTTATTTAAGCTATATTTTCTGTGATTTTTACATGCATTTGGACTGTGTTTGAACTGTGGAACATTAAAACCTGGGACCCTCAGCCAGATCTAAGTCTGAGGCACAGCTCTCAATGACCTTTAATAGTAGCAGATTATCTCACCTCTATACAGTTTGGTTATTGTGTATCTTCAAATAGGGCCTACACAACAAACAGCGTGGTACAGGCTCTACTATTTTTCTCTTTTTTTTCTCAGTTTCTTTTCCCCTCGCTGCAGACTGCCACTGCAGTTCATGTTGAACGTTTCCTCCCACGCACTCACTGACTTTGACACACCAGAGCTACAGATCTGCATGGCCTCCCCCTTTCTCTCTCTCTCTCTCTGTGTGTGTGTGTGTGTGTGTGTGTGTGTGTGCGCGCGTGTGCGTGTCTTTGAGTCAAATGAGGACAACTATTGATCTGGGCAAAATCAAAAAGAACACACGCAGATTAAACGTGATTTGGTTTACAGTTGAGTTTGGTCTTGATAAGACCATGATGATGGAGCCAACATTTCACGGAGCAAAGCTGATTAGTTGGTAAGAAAGGCAGCACAAGGTTTAGCTCCAGTGGCAGAAAAATGGTTTAGAAATTAAAGCATCTAAGCCGAATAAAAATGATTGTGTTTGTCTAAAAGCTTGGACGAGTTCTCGATGGTTCTTCTCTTCCCCCGCGGGTCACTGGGTTCCTTCTGTCGTTCGGTGTCACACTTTTTCACAGTGTCAAACTGTTTTCACTGCGTCTTTATGCATGCCTGTGACCAAATGTGTCATCTTTGAGCATGCATGTATGTTTTTTTCCCCTCTCTTCTCACAGTGTTCTCTCGCGTGCCTGCTGCCTCCCCATAGGGATGTTCCGTTCCATGTCCGAGCAATTCCCAGGCAAACTGCATTCTGGGTAAAGGGCCCAGAGGAATCAGCACAAATGTCAGGCCGATGCTTTGTCCTTAAATGCATCAGGAGTGAATGTGATCTGACACAGACAGCCTTACACACGAGCTAATGTGCAAGAATTACTTTACAATCACATTAAATTAATAAGTATCGTTCATAGGTGCTTCTTTTTCACAAGGAATTACCAAGACGCCTAACGTCTAACATGTTAGTGTAATGCTTCTGCACAGCTGACTGTCACTTATATCGATGTGTTTTTAAAGGTGACGACTCATTAATGCGGCTCAGAGTTCTCAACCCTGCATGCATGGAAGGTTCAGAGAAACAGTCCTTATGTTTGGGGTATATTTTGACATTTTTCATGCATTTCTGCATTACATAACTGCTGCCATACACAGTTAATGTTTTTGAAGGTAGTTGAGGCATTTGCATGCAGAGGCAAAACCACACTCACAGACACAATGGCATATCTACGACGACTGCCGCCACGCTTGATAACTCGATGATTTGTGACATTTTCTGGGAAGGACACATCCTGTTATTGTCCTAATCCTGCATTTTAGAATCCATGAAGCACAACACACACAGCACGCACACATGCACGCGCTCATACAAGAGGCCTTAGAGGAAGCTAGCTGCCTCATCTGATCTTTTCCAGATTCATCATATTCTGCAGCGGGGGAAGAAGTGTCCTTCTGAGCTCACTTCCTTATCCATCTGTCTCAGCCACTCTGAGATGATCTATGCCATCCACACACGAGCCTGGAGAGTTATTGAATTATCCTGGAATGCCCCATTCTCGTATTACCCCATATTCCCCCCCCCCACTGAAAGCCCAGTTGACTTCGCTTCTCGCTGTCAACCCAACTAAAACCAAACAGCAGCTGGCCAGGAGAAACTCCAGGAAGGCATTTGTTTTTACAAAGTGGATATGTAGAGAGCAGGTTTGTTTTGCTGGAAGTGGTTCTCTTCCTCTCTGCCTTGGCCCCGGGCCGTGGGCCCTTTCAGGTCCTGGCTGCTAGAGTGGAGAACGGACGCTGAGTGGCTGTCAACTCGCTCCACTGGCAGTAAGAGCGTCCTGCCCAGCCTGAACCCAGACGGTGCACAGACACTGCTGTCGAAGACCGGAGCAGGCAGTCTTCATCCCACCCACTGCTGACGTCAGTCACCAACAAACCACAAGATTTCTGTTAGAGTTTCAAACAAACTCCCTGCCTATTGCTATGGCAGTATGGACCACCACCATGGAACATGGCACGCTACTCCCTGTTTACCATAAACAGTTGCCTCACTTTTCGCTGAATCTAAAGGAAGATGACGATGGTTTAGGGTTTCCTGGTGTCATCTAGACATCCACAAACTCCAAAGAAAATAAATGAAACATTCTGAGCATGGTCAAAATGTAACCAGTGATTCATTGATGCTGTACATACACAGTGCACTGAACAAAGGACCTCTTGACCAGTCTTTATAAGTTTTGTCCAACCAGGTAATTTTCATAGCTAAGTAATGAGTGCCTTTTAAACCTTGGTGACCAGATGAATGCAATAAAATACCTGGCAGAATTTTAGGGGAAGTAGAGTCATGTCAGGAACTGACCTGAGACAGACTGGCACTGTAAGTTTATTGAAACCCCAAAAGCTTAATAAATAAAAAATATTACAGATTGTCAGGAGACCTTTTCAGCGTTTTTCATAGCATGAATGATGAAACTCATCAGTAGAGCACGTCAGTAAATGTCGTTAGTTAAATCTTTCCTCCTTTGTTTCTGAAGCCCACAGACTGAACTATGTCAAAGCAATCTCTGACTTCATATTCATTTTACTCAGCATGTCATCCTGTGGATCACGTAGTCAGATGTTTATCTGTTTGGGTCAAGGTGCTCACAACCATGGGAGAGTGAATGCCCTGAGGGCCCAGTACATAGCATCACTATCTGTACCCTTCCTGTTTACATTGCCGCCTCGGTGTCCAAGCTACACTGACCTCAGATCAGCGGGAAGAGAAGTCACTGGTGTCAGTGTGGGGAAGTGACACCAGCAAAGACTGAATCCAGTTGTTTGTTTTCCTTCTGTCCCTTCTAGCTGTTTTTTCCTCTGAGCATACATTTGCCATGATTCAGATCATTTCAAAGCCTGATGGTGTTTGTGAGTCTAAAAAGCGAACTGTGCGTCTGAATATAGCTCAGTGAAGCTCAGTTGGTGACTCTGGACATTTATTCCCGTAACAGCATCACAAAGAAGTTTGACTTGATCCAAATTTATTTTGCCGTGTGACAACAAGCAAAACATTCATTTGGCTGCTGGACAGCCAGCAGGTTCTAGTAAGACTGGTAGTTCACGAGGTGACAGAAGAGCTCTGTTAATTTTTCGTAAGTCTCCTCTCTCAGTACTACAAAAAACTGCTCACAATGCTTTTATTTCAGGGGAAAATGTAATCATACCATATAAGACTGAATTTTTCCATTTACAGCATTTCCTCAGAATATGAACTGATAAAAATCATTCATGGCATCAGATTTGAACGCTTTGTAACTTTGAGTGACTAAACGCTTTCATTCCTTCTGTCAGTGCTGGCGCAGGTTCCTCCAGTCTGGCTTCACTGAAACTCTTCCAGTTAAGAGTTTTTTTTCCTCCCTACTTTACCCGAGTGCTTAATTATAGGGGCTTGCTGGGCTTTCTATATATAATGCTGAAGAATCATTACCTTAACTTTTCCCACCATCCCACCAGAGTATTATTGGATTATCATTTAATCATTAAAAAAACCCAGAATGTTTTTACTCATGAATATTTGATTTTTAACATTATTGCATGATTTGAAAACACTAATTATTGGAATATTTCATCATTGGGGGGATAGCACGTTACCTTCTGAGGCACTGCCATTGCACCCTTGTGGTCTGCAGCCTAAGGAGACCAATCTTGAATTTTGTGCAACTCCAATTACAGAAAATTTGATTTTCAAGTCTCAAACCCACATTTTATTCCCAATAGGACACAGAAGACATCAAATGTAGTCAACAAAATGTACCCGTTACAGCCCTCCTACCTGCAGAGGCTAGGGAACACAATGAACCAGCAGACCAAAAACTGAGTCTCTGGGCAAGATGACTGTATCATTTATTTACAATGGTCTATTTACACTTGTGCCATTAAAACAGAAATGAGAGAATAAGAAAGAAAGCAAAACAACACCAGAGTCTCCAGGGCCAAAATAATAAGCAAAAATCCACCCACTCTTTCTAGAAAAGAAAAAAAAAGAATTACTGAGATTTAGATTAAAACAAAAAGACAACACCTAAGCGTTTGTGCTGGTCATAAAACAGGAGGGGGAAAAAAAACTACAAAAATTAAATGGCAGGGATTCCCTACCAAGCTTCCACTGTAAATCATGCTTGAAGCAAACACATACATCTCATCAGAGGCTCTGGGAGCAAGAGAAACACGCCAGCATCCCTTTAACAAATCCAGCTTAGTAATGCAGGCAGCAACAGCTGTGCTATCGATACAACCCTCCATACAAGGCAAAGGAAGTGAGGCTGGTACAGTGACTGCATCTACTTTATGAAAGTCTGTGCAGAGGAAGGCAGGAAGATCTCCAAGAGCTATGATTGGGTATGGCTGGGCTATTTTGAAGAAGGTAGGTTACCTCTTCATCACCTCTCTTTTTAGGAAGAGAAGGACAGTGATTTGCGATATTATTTAATAGGAAGGGAATCACTCATGCATGCTCTAATATAGTTGTCCTTGAGGGTACAGCCCCAAAAAGAGTTGGATCTGCACATACCAGATTTATCACATTCTCTTTCTGACCATCTAGGAGGTAAGACAGGAAGGCATCTAGATTATTGAGGATTGCTGAATTTGTTAGCCTACCACATTACTGGGTGTCACATAGTTACAAACCACCCCATTGGTCTACTGGAGCAAAAGCTAAAGCTGGGGAAACCCCAAAGCTGGGCTTTCACTTTCGGATAGATGTCTTCCCTGGAGTGAAATAGCATCAATATGACACACTCGCGTTTGATGCCCCCATTCATGAGTGTGAATGACATAATCAGTGTCATTTACCTTGCTTTTACCCACATAGCGCTGAGAGGGCTGAGCCAGTTGTGGGCATCAGCTCTAGCGCCTTGTTGCCAGGCTGAAGACAACGCTGAACAGCTTTTTTGTGTCATAAAGCCTTTTCATAGCATTCCAAAACTAAAGAATAAGATGATGTAAACATTCCTGGAACTGTGGGACAAAATCAAGGACATTAGTTTGAAGAAGTGTGTTAACAGAAAACAACCGTTCCTGCAACATTTTCAGCGGTCTTCGCACACTATCTCCAAACTCCAGTACCGCAGGGCAGCAAATTGAAGATAAGGCAGACCTTCATCCCAGTCTCTCAGTCTCAAGGCAGTATTTACACATCATTGCTTTTAGTGTCTCATGCCACCTCTAGTGAACCTTGCAATTGCGGATGGTATGGACTAGAAAGGACATGTTTAGTATCCAGAAATTGTAAAGCCTGCCTGAACACTTTGAACTGAAAATCGATACCTTGATCTGCGTGTACCACTCTAGGAAGGCCAAACGTTGTCAAGAATTTCAGCAGAGCCTTGGTTAGCAGTAATTTTACAATGCCTCCAGGAAACAAGTGGAAGAATACAGACGTAATAGTGATTTGAAACTGATTACCAGATTTAGTTTTTGGCAGTGGGCCCTCACAATCAACAATCACATGCTCTGAAGGTTCACCCACTCCAGGGAGGGATTTGAGAGGAACAGGTGGTACAACCTGACTGGGTTTGGCAGCAACTTGGTAAATGCTGCAGGTTTTACACACCATAGCTAAATGATTAGAACATGGATTTTCATGTGCTAGATGCAACACACTAACTAACTAACAAACTAGTTAGGAACTACCACCTGATGTACTACACCCAAGTCCTCCTCTTTCTTGCTTATAGGACAGGAGACCCACGTCCACAAGAAAAAGGAGTGTGCTTTTTTTCCTCACTTGCTGTTTCTGTTGCTTCGGCAAAAACATTTAGAGCTGATAGCATCGACTTTCTGGGCTTGGCTCAGGGATTCATGTGACGCAGGTAAAAGACTTTCAGTTGTTAGCAGTGTTCTGTTCAGAGGGTGTGGGCTCTGAAGGGCCAGCAGAAGGTAACTTATACTCTGACCGAACAGGTGCAAGCACAGAATCAGCCAAGTTTATCAATTCCCCAAATTATGGATGGCTTTTTAACGGCTCATTGTTAGCTGGAGTGGTATCACGGCTCCCTTATCCCCAGCTATATCATTTCCTGTAATGAAAATAACCCCTTTTACTAGCAAAGAGTGATGCACAGCCACACCAAAGAACCCAGAAATCAATTTTGATGGAACACGAACATGATGTTGTGGAGCTGGGACATAACCCATCCCTATACCTCTTACTATGGTGCTTGCATTACAAGAGGTCTGTGTGATAAGGGGCAGAAGATCAGAGAGGATAAATGACTGTGAAGCACTGCTTCTCAATATTTTCACTGGCTTCTGATCCTCAGCAGTTCCTCTCAAAGACACCTATCCATCAAAGATGAACGGTTCAAAGCACTCATCAGGTTCATCTGGCTCAGCCAAGAGCTCAGAAAAACTTTAACTTACGTTGTTGAGGGTGCTGCTTACACTTAAGAGACAAATGATCTGCAATGAAATGTTCTGCTTTATGACAGTGATAACATTGCCTCTGAGACTGTGGACTTGGTGGAGCATCTTTAAGTTGTTGATTTAAAAATCTCTGCAGATTCTCATGGATCAATGATCATTTTTGCTCACAAAGACATTCTTAAGGGTTAAAGCAGTTCCTCTGCCAGCACTGCAGCCTCCTGTAGGAGGGTTACCTTTAAAGGAGACATATCATGCAAAATCCACTTTTTTTTAGCCTTTAAATACATTTTGTTGTGTACTTTGAGTGTGTTGAGCTAAGTGCAGGACATGTAAATGAATTCTGTCCTGGTGCTGCATAGATATCTTTATATTCTTTTTTGGTAATAATTTTCAGTTTTCTCTGTTCACTGTTACGTTTTCTGTCACAGTATTTGCTGTGGAACTGCTAAACAAGAGCACGAGGACTTCCGGCTAACCAATCTTGTCAATCCTCCATTTTTTTTTCTCGCAGCAATTTTGTAGTCCAGATCAATTCTCGACTTTGCTCAGGAGGCACAGGAAAGGGCTCAGCGACACCCGTTTGAGACTCCAACTCTAGATGGCAGATCCTAATAGCAGTCTCAGCCTCAGGCTTACAGCAATTTAACTTGAACACTCAAGCTGATCCTTATGTGCACTCTCCTTGGCCTCGGTTTCAGGACGGGCTGAGATAACCTTTAAGCGCACTTCAACATCAGACAAATGGGAAGAATCAATAAAAAGTGGCTCAATACGAGGACGAGAAGGGGCTGGTTTTTCTTCATCTGGCTCAACGGTGGTAGGGTACTCAAAACATTCCCATTAGAGGCCTAAAAGTAAGTAGCAGGTCCACAAATACCCGCACTGGCTGGTGAAATCCTATCCTTTCTATTCCTTAATTTTCTGTTTATCAGAGACCTAGACATGGGAATATCATAGTGAGTGGCAATTGCACACAAGTCATTCTTTCGGGAAGCATCAAGCTGCTCTAACATAGGTCATTTAAAAAGGTCTCCAATTTAAATGGAGCCATAATTCAAGTATTCCAGATGAGCCCCCGCTTAAGAAACAAATCTCAAAAAAGTTTGGACAGGGCCGTATTTACCACTGTGTAGCTTTCCTTCTTCTTTTACAACAGTTTGTACATTTCCGAGAACTGAGGAGAGCTGCTGCTGGACTTTTGGGAACTGAATGTTGTCCCATTCGTGTCTGCTAGGATTCTAGCTGCTCAACAGTCCTGGGTCTGATGTGTCATATTCTTAATTTCATGGTACTAAATGCTTTTCAGCAGGCGAAAGGCCAGATTCTTCTGCGATGAAGCCAGACTGTTGTAATAGCTGCAGAATGCAGTTTAGCATTGTCTTGCTGAAGGCCTTCCCTGAAAAACATTGCTAACTGCTGCACCACACAGAATAAGACTTGTCAGAATGTATCAAGTGGTTTTAACTTAAAAGAAAAAGTAAAACCTTTTAATTTGAGGGTAAAACTAATATTTTAGTTTTTATTAGCATTTGGCTGAACAGATTTAGATGTTGGGATTTAGATTTTTACTGTACCATACTTCTATACAGTATAACGTACCTTTAGATGGTGCTATATAAATACATTTGGACTGAATTGAACCTTTCCTCGAACAAATGTTTTAACTGCACTAAATCAAAATGATGCAATCCAATAACATTCATACAAGAAGATTGTGTTATACATGCCCATTTTAATAATCTGATAGAAAACATTTGCTGAGCACAACATACACCGTTTTACAGTATACTGTGAAGAAAACACTGAAAAAATACATTTGAAACAATGTTATAAATTTCAGCAAATATTCTTATAGCTGTACAATGACCTGTCACCGTACACATTATACTGCAGTAAATATCCAGCCTTCATAAATCCGCCAGGAACAAGAAGACTAAAAAGCTTCTGCTGCACCTCGTGTGAGGCGCTGTTGGCTTCAACTATACAAACATTTCTGGCTGGAATTTCAAACTAAACATATTTCTTAAATCGTCAAAATTGACCTGCATAACTTTATGCTATGGTCTCATAGCAATATACCTTGCTATATTCAGATGGACCAACAAATGAGTTCAGTCAAAATGTGATTTGACATGGGTAGTGGATATAAATAACAAATACACAGTGAATATTAACAATGCAGTATTAACATATACAAGAAAAGGTAATAAATACACTGTTACAAACAGCTTAAGGGTCAGCACAACACAGCTGGGTGCAACAGGACTGTGCAACTCTGTGACCACTTAAATACACACGCACGCACGCACACGCGCACACACACACACACACGAGGAGAATGTCATATGTGAAACATGAAACTGATCTCCCCTTATTATGACCATACAATGTGGTACCTTTAAGGAAGTGTTGGACAGATCAGCAACCAGCTGCATAACTGTCGACATATTCAAAGTGCAGCAATGAAAACGACAAGATTCAATTATTCCGTCAGTGACAGGTGTCTTTTTATACGGTGCTTTCAACCTCGAAGTCATTCAAAGTTTAAAATGAGTCAGCCTATTCATGAGAATGGAATACTGCTAACCACAGCAGGTGTGTGTGAGGTGATGAAAAGGGGAATTACAGGGCGGAGACGGATTTTCCACACTGGATGGGCTTAAAAACAACTAGGGTCCGATTTTTTTCCCCCCATTATAATCTTGGATGATGTTAGTGAGAATTTAGTCTATAACTGGCTTTGAGAGAGATCGAGCTCACTTCTTGTAACACCAGTTACTCTTTGGGAATGTGATCACACTTTTGAGGGGAGGCAGTGAATCCAATAAAGTGCTTTCCTTACAGGATCTTTGGAGGGTTTTATGTTTTTGCACTGAAAAAATAAAGGTTTTTTCCTCTTATAAAATCTAGTCTGAGTCATTTAATAACTTATTTAATTACTTATCTGGATAAATCAAATCAAATTATTTGGTTTGCCATGTTTGTTACGGTGTTGCCTTTACGTTACAGATGCTGTCTTTGTCTTCGTTTAACTGTGTGCCACAAAGTGCAAATTGTGCTGGGAAGTCAGCTGATTTGTTGGACACACATCCATTTGTGAAGAACAAGTTTATACTATTGCCAGAACATCAGGAAGACTGTGTGAGCCAGCTATGTCCATTTTTGTAGAAAATCTGACACATTTTACAAGCTACATTAATGTGTTCAATAAATTATAAAAACACTTACAAAAAAGACACACTTGTAAAAAAGGCACACTACTCTTTTTAGACAAGTGTTTAAAAAAAAAAGTACTTGGTTACAAATAACTCGCTGACCAGTAGCTGTGGCCGGGTAATATCGGGTTGTATTTAATCTCAACACGATACAAATAATCTAAATGAACATAAAAAATGTCCTGAAGTGCAAGTTTGAAATTTATACTTGTCCCAGTACACAGATTCATACGTCCACATTCTTTGTCTGAAAGAACCCAAGTTAGGCTCTGCCTCTGCAGTCCCACAGTAGTCCCCTCTTTAAAGAACAGAGGCTACACTCTTCTAGCTCCCTTCCAGGGGGGCCAAAGACAAACTGCCGCAGGGTTTCCAAGCCTCGTATGCAGGGGTGCCCCACATTCAGTCAGGCCCTCTTCGCCAAGCAGCTCCCAAGAGCCAGATTGCAGGATTGCTCCACTGCAATAAAATGAATTCAGCAAAAATCTGCTACACTCCAAGAACGCCACCGGTACAGCTATGTTTCCGCCGGGGAGACGTCACAAGTCGTCATTTCTGTCCCTTCCTGATCACAAGGATGATGCTGTAATGTCACATTGTCACAACTGTCAGCTGTGTCCATCATCCCACTGTCTTCACCTTGTCCTTCCTGGTCATCCTGCGTTAGATCAAACTTGAATTTACTCGCTACAGGCCGCCCTTCCATCTCCCCATGAGGTCCTCCTTCTCCATCACTGGTGTAGAAGGGAGGTGAGGGGCTCTGGGGGATCATGCTTTGGTACCAGTTCCTGTTGTCCTCTAGTGTATCCAGGATGTCCTGGGCATCAGGATGGACCAGGTCAGCCCATGTCTCCCACAGAGGGTGGACAATGTAATCAATGAAGCTAACCTAGAGAAGACAAACAGAGAGGATGTCAGTAAATGTGAAAAATAACCACAATATCAACATTTTATTTCGAGAGCTGGATGACCGTGTTCTCTACCTGAGTCCTCTCTACTGAAGCTGTGTGTTTGTCACACATTGGGCTGATTTCCATCCCCCTCTCCCTCTCTCTGTCTCCCTGGTGGAAGAACTCATTCATGATTCTGTCAGTCCACTGCCGGTACAGATCCAGATGTTTGGTGGGGTTGCTCAGGTCTGCACAATGAACCATGTTACGGAGAACCTGCGGAAAAACCAACAGTTTAGTATCTTTTTTTTCCACCCTCAACAGTAAATACAAAAGTGTTTCTGTCATGTGTGCATACTAGTCTGCCTCTTACCTGCATCCTGTCTGTGTAGTTGTCCAGCATCAGGACACCAGAGCTGGTGACCTTCTTGGTTTCCACCATTGTTTTCAAATCAGCCAGCAGACTCATGTGTTTAGACATGTCGGTTGCCAAAACCTGTAAGACAGCAAGACGAGAAAAATGAAACATTTTAGAAAGTAAGAAACAGAAAAGCTTTAAAAACTGCTCAGATACTGAGACGGGCTTGCTGCCTGAGACAGATATGCAGACATTTCCTCACCATTTCTATGACCATCCTCCGGAGCGTCTGCCTCTGCTTCTTGGTGAGGTTTTGAAAGATGTCGCAATTGTCTTCCTGCAGCAGTTTGAAGCCCACGGCCAGGTGGTGATTTTCCAGCACTGACTCATCATTGTACATCAGAGCAAGCTCAGAGTCTAAATGCAAAATACAAGAAGAGAGGTTTAAGCATTAAACCAAGCAAACATTTCTGCCTATTTTCTAAATGTAAACCAAACAAATCACTCTTGTTGACTTTTTTGAGTACAAAAATTGGACCTACTTGTATTGATTAGGAACTGGTTGGAGACTCCTGGGTGGTCCACATCATGAATGGCTGCTGCAAAAATGGCTGCCAAGATTTCCAAATCAGTGAAGACTGCCTGTGTTTGAAGAGAAGGAAGTAGAGCAAAAATAAGTTAATAGATGTGACCGTACAAGGTAAGGTATTATTCTGAGAAGCCAATCCTTCCATGTGTCATCCGCTCTGGTATGCACTTTCTATTGATGCTATTCACCTCAGCAAAACAATATGCTTGCGAAAAAGGTGCGGCTTGTGGCGGCACACTTTAACTTCGCCACATTTTAAACAGGAAATGCCAAACACTTAAAAGTACTGAAAGCTAACAGGTGACTTACATCTAATGCAGGGGTGGACAGGAGGATGTGTGTGGACTGGACTACATCGGCAGCATGGAGGTTGTTGTGGTACGCCACGTCAGAGTGATAGTGGCTCTCTAGGGTCAGCATGAACGTCACAAAGGTGTCCGTTGGAATCTTGAACGTCCTCATCAGGTCTCGCTCCTGCGTGCGACAGTGTGGACGGACATTAGGAAAATAAGACTTGTGGCTAAACATGTTACAAGATATTATTTTCTTTACGGTCTATCCATCTACACTTACCACGGTTCCAATTCTGAGTCACTGAATGGGTAGTCATAAACTAGGCAGGGCTCCAGACTAACAGGTGCACTGGCATATAATTTAGGTGCTACTAAAATGTTTTGACTGCAGCATCTGGTGCGCCTGTAATACATTTTAAGTTATCTCTTGGCCTTGACAAGGTTGTTTGTATTGGGCAGCACAGCATTTAAGGGAAAGAGTGCAGAGTGCACTAATCCAGAGAAGAATGAAAAATGAACAGTTTTTCCTCATGCCACGATGCGTTAGAGCAAGAAATCAATTTCAAAGCACGTGTGATCCTCCAGCTGAACCTAACAGCATAATGCACACAGTGACATTGGCTCTGTTTGATTGAATAGCTTCACGCTCTGTATGAGCTCTTTCCTGATTAAGGGGATGGAAGTTGAGTGTAAAGACACACCTGGAAGATGGTGTACATGACGCATGTGAGAGGTCGATTGTGGGAATGCTCGGCCACTTTGAAAATATTCAGTCCCCATCTGTTGATGTTTTCCAGGTCCTGTTAGGGAGGACAAATTTTAAGTGTTTGAGCACATGAGACACCAGATATCATACAAAGTTTCAGTTTTGTTTTGGGTTTTTTTCCCATCAATCTGTGTCACTTACCTTTGACAGCAGTTCCTCCTGGTCCGTCTTGACCCCAAAGCGATTTCCAGCACTCCCCGAGATGCTTGAGGTATGGCTGAGTTTTCGCACCCCACTGATCTGTGTCATCATCCCACCATGTTGCTGCTGCTGCTGCTGCTGCTGCTGCTGCTGGCCCTGCCTCCGCTTCCTTTCCCTCGACTTTGGAACTGGACACGGAAGCTCCAACTCATTCTGCTTGTCTGGAGGAAATAAAATTAAAGACACAAAATTCAGAAGAGAATATTACAAAAAGATTAAAAAGGTGGTTTTCCGATCAGTTCAGTTGCAATGGACAGCTGGATAAACCTTCTGACTTGTGTTGCCACTGAACTGAGCAAACAAAGTCAACGTGGGGCGATAGTTGACCTCTCACACCTATGTGACAACAGCAAACAGAATCTCTATGTCTGTCGTCTACAATAAAAATACACTAATAACAGCAGTAAAGGCAAAAAAACAAAAAACTAATAATATCACATTAAAAAAAAACAGTGCTGAGATGAGTACGTACAGTATAAGATCTATATGTAATCCTCAGATTTTATGACTATCAGGCAACTATGCCAATAGTCCACACATTCTGTGAATCTGAGCCATGCGGTGATAACAATTCAAAGAATCATGGAAAGTTGGCTCATGTTAAGTTGAAATGTTTAGAAGAAGAACCTGCAAGTATGCGGGTTCAGTGGGTGCATCTGACTCATATATTAGCTGAATGACATTTCTTACAAGCACACGGTGTGTGTGCGTGAGACTCCCTCTGTCTGTACATGTGCACTGCATGCAACTGCAGTGAGACAAAAAAAAATATCTCTCAGCTGCATCCTCAACAAAGCACAGGAAAATGATCTCCCTACACCTGACAGGTGTTAGCTGCAATGCAGATAAAACCGCAAAGCTTCAAAGATAAACTGAGCTGAGCATTCATATTTGTTTCTATCACTGCACCGCTTCTATTGTTAGAAAAAGAGGCAGCTTCTATCCCCCTCCATGCATTCAGCACCTTGTATTTTTTTCTTTTTTATGTTTTGCTCCTCCAAGGCAGGAAAACAGGCATGTGTTTACTACTAAGAGCCAGAACGTTAGTCTGCAGAGAACCCTGATACGCTGGCAGTCTGGCTGTATGCTGGTGGTGAGCTAGATGGGAGGGTAGAAAACCTGAGGGGCAGAGTGGTTTGCAGGGCTGGCGAGCTGGCTGGCTGCTAGTCACGAAATGCCGCCAGGCTTTTTAAAAGACAAGCAACCACTGCTGTCCCACGGATGAATAATGCAGCATCTATCTGAACCTGATGGCACTGTAAGCACACAAACACCCTCCCTCTCTCCGACTCACTGCTCCTAATCTCTCCAGAGGGAAGTCTTCCCTGAGTACAAAGCCCTCCCTCCTCCCTTCACATATCTCTGCAGTCAGAGCGAGGGGACTCTGTTTCTCTTTCAGACCAGATCAGACTGGTTTAAGAGCAGTGTTGCAGAACAACTGAGAGTTTCCCCACTACTTGGCACATACTTTGGGTAACCTCACAACCTCCGTAGCATTCCTGAAGGATGCTGCCTCCCTGAAGTCGTACATACAGCACATTCTATGATGGTGCAAAGCACACTTCAGGGGCTGCGTGGTTATTTGTGAATAAATATGTGCTGCAGTGCTCACCTAGAAAGGTGTTGGAGATGTACTCTGACACTTGGTTGCCCGATCGGCTCATCTCAGACAGGTGGCTTAGCTCCCGGTTCAGCATCCTCTTGAACTGGAAGCAAAGAGATAAAATATTGATGAGGTTATGTGATTTATACAGAAAAAAACCCTAACAAAAACACATCCATCATATGGTTATTTCTCAGTAGGGGAATAAAGCATTTCCTGTTATTTTCCACTGGAACATGTCCCATGGGAACATGTCCTCTGGATTTAATGCACCATATTAGGTTTGTGTATTCTTCCCCATTCTCCTTCATCAGGACTGCTTCATATTTCAGCAAATCTCATTCAATGCACAGTATGCATATTTCACAGTTCATTTATGCACATTTTCTAGAAAAACAAACTACGCCAGTTTTTGCAACCACTAAGCACGGGCATGATGAAAAATTTGTCGCAATGCAATCGAGCATCCAGAAATAACCAGGCACTTCACAAATACAAACAGACAATATGCAAGGAAAATCTCCTCTGGGACACACCTTAATGTATCCCCAGGACACAGAGAACAGGTAGTTGGCCTCAGGCATGGTGCTGAGCAGTGCTGAGCCCCTCAGCAGAAGCAGTAAGTGCTCCTCTCTGAGTGGACCCCCAAGGCTTAGCTCAGCCCTATAGCCTGAAGCTCAAGGCGTCACCAAATCACCGCGTTCCAACGGTTGACTACGGTAAAAACGCCCCAGCCGAAGTCTCTGGAGAGGAGCTGTGGCAGAGCTCTACATCCCCAGCCAAATGCGCCTCCTCCTAGCGTCCTCCATTGTTATCAAGGATCGTGAGCCAGTGCCGTGAGTGATGGAATCCCCCTGGATATAATCAATATTCCCTTTCCTTTCCTCTAGCTGTCGCTTCCTCTGTCCCTTTCTTCAAAGGGCCATCTCCTCCCGCCACCATCCAAAAAACATGCAGGGGGAAATCCAGCCTTTCCAAGCCCAGATTAGGCAAGTCAGGAAAGAAAGGCAGTCTTCACAGCAGAGGGAGAAAAGAAAAAGAGGGACTGAAAAAGGCAGAGAGGAGGAAGAGATGGGGGCGCGCTGTAGAGTTCCCTGTGGCACAGACTGGTGGAGCCTCTCTCTCGCTCTCTCTTTGCCTCCCACCCTTGCTAAAAAACTGATGCTCATGCACAGCACTGCAGAAAATGAGAGCTTGGAGGATCCCCCACATCTTCCTCTCTATTTCTAGCTATTTCTCTCTCTCTCTCCTGTGTTCTGTGAAAACCCCCCCTCCCACCTCCGTCTCCCTTCTCCACTTAAAATGCTCCCCCTGCACAGTAATGCAGAACAGATGCAAAGCATACTGCGCAACGTGATGCTTCAAAGCGCCAGAGCGTTTATCACATGGATGATGAGACACAGACACAAACACAGACACAAGAATATTTTTAAATGCAGGAGTGAAACAACAGGGAGATGCAAACAGTTCAGCCCGTATTCATTTTGTTTCACTGTATCAAGCAGATGAAAGAGTTTTCAGTCTGTGGCCCATTGGTGTACCACCATCTGCATGGCAACCCGACTGCCATGGCAACAGAATCACATGGTCTCTTCACTGTTATCACGGTGGTCCCTACTTTAAAAACACAGCATTGCATCATATAGATAAACAAACCTATCACAAAGACCACAGCAGTGAAGCTCTAGATAGACATCTTTAAAAACACGAAGCAAAACATCTGTGCAGATTTTTAACCTCTGATGCAAAATGTTTTCGCTGATTCAAATAAACATTAATGCATAAATCACACCCCAAACTTAATTATGAAAACTCTGTAATAACTGTATGTGCAATCAAGGCCATTTTCTGAGAAAGTAATTGGGCTTTCCTGTTTTTTAAACACTAAAGAAAGAAAGAAAAAAAAAAACGGCCTTTTATTCACTCTTACAATGAGTTCTTTTCTCTTCATACTGAACCAGACTCTCTGGCCTCAACAGCTGTCTAATAGCTGTCAACCAGACAACTAACATCTACTTGACTGTGGAACTTGAAATCCACTTTCAAAGCATTGGCTGCACTAAAACCCCAGACTGCCAAAGGCAGTCCACAAAAATCAAAGAAGTTGGAATCAGCTGGCTTTCGTCTGTTCAAAGGGAGCTTGTAACAGATTTTTTTAATGCAGCGCCGTGTGGATTTGAGTGCCCTCTAGGAACCGAAGCAGACACACAGCTGCATGTCAGTCACCCAGGGTCATGTAGTTCAACTGAAACACAGCATACGTGCGATGACAAGGCTTCAAGTGTTCTCAGTAACCCAGATTGCTCAAGGCACAGCATTAACTCATACATCCGTTTACGTTAGCAAATGAGTCTTAGTTTCAGACAAACTGAGAGAAGTTACATAACTCTGACAAATAAGCAGTTTGCTCTCACACAATAATGAACCACTAAATACGAGTTTGAATATTCAAATAAGTGCATACTAGAGCCACTGTCGAGCCAAAAAAAGAGCTATGTAAATAGGCTAGGATGCAACACCTAAACAAAATTAAGACAAAAATTGTTCAAAAATATTTTTCAAATCTGCAATCAAAGAAAAAAAAAAGCAGCCAAAACAAAATAAGTTGGGAAATTTTTAGTGTAATTTTTAAAAAGCAAAACACATATTTCCATATTTATTCATGTTTTCAGAAGAAACCAATCTTAGTTCAACTCAATCGATTCTTGAATAAAGCACCTTCTCCACATGGCATACTATACGCCTATAGCACAAAGTAAGCCTCTCTAAAGCGAACTCACCTTTTTCCAACTTGTAAGCATCTCAAAGGTTTTCTTCTGCTTTTCAGAGCAGCATAGTCCCATTGTCACTCAGCGAAAAAATAAACACAGCACAAAGAAATCCTGCAAAAAGGTCCGAGCACATTAACTCTTCTCAGCGTGTCTGTGAGTCAGCCTTCTTCCTCTCTCTATTCTCTTTTCTGAAGTGGCGTCAGGCAGGAAACTTATAGCAATAAAGCTGACTTAACTGACTGGCCTACAAAGTCTAACAGGAGATTGATGGCTCCTCCCTCCCATACAGGCCTGAGCATGTGTCCCCACCTACTTCCCTTTTTTTTGTCTTGATATAGTAATTCCCTGAGATCATTTACTGGTAGATGTTCAGCCTCCTACAGCCTGAGGCACCAAACTACTGACATACCTGCGCTCATCACAGAAAAGTCCCAGATAACAAGTTTAGCCATCACAGTAAAATATTGCGGTAGGTTCCTGATACATCAACTGAAAGAAAAAAAAAGTGACAGAAATGGGATTTCTCAGGAACATCATGACTCCATAATGCAACACCACAGCGCTGCAATCGAACAAACCCCAGAGTGAGCACATGCTGCCTCTGTCCCATATGTGGCAGTATCCAGTGTCAACATGAACTGAATGATGTCCAACAAATTTACAATGTTAAGTAACACAAGAGAGACACATTTCCTTGAAGGTGCTGATCAGAAGCAGGTAAGAGCAGGGTTACAGTAAAAACATGTTTTCTATTCGCACTCCTCGTTCTGTCTTATTTTCCAAGATGAATGAACAGAAGATTACAGAGGTAAGACTTTTTAATTACGATTAAGCACCATAATCACCACTGCAGCTCGTCTGATCTCCTCACCACCCTTTCAGTCAAATGGTAGCGCAGCACTATAATTTAATGTCCATTGCATATGGTACAGCTACAGACCCACCACTACATCTGTTTCAATAATTTTGTCATTCTTTCCCCAATGAAGACGGCGGTGCTTCAAAGTTGAAGTGACCACACGTGAGTTAAAGTTTCCTACTCGCTTGTGTTCTGCTCGGGGGCTTGCTTGCATGCTACCCGCAAAGCACTAAACTCCTTTAACTGGATTCAGATGGCAGTGTTTGTCCAAGGCCGTCACCGGCATCGGCATGGAAGTGTGGCGAGGCTAATGATAGTGAGGGGCAGGGAAGTAGCTCCCCACTCTGAGGTCACAGCGACCAGGCTGGCGGTCAGCAGGGTGTGTGGTCTTGTAGCCCCGGATACACCTGCGCCCTTGGAAACTGAAAAGGAGACACCCTGGGTTTGATTGTGGGTTCAATTACATCTACCAGTTCAAAAAAAGAAGAAAAAAAAAAAACTTTGTCAAAACTTGCGTCAACTGCCCACATAAGCTGCATTAATGATGCAACAGTATCACTGGATTTGACTCCACTTTTGCAATAAAAACTTGATGGACCAATAAATTGCTCATTTCTATCCCTGTACAATTACACAACAATGTAGGACACTGTTGAAACTAAACTGTAACATCATAAAACTGTTGCTCACTGCACTTTCAAAAACAGCACTGGCCAAAAACGGCACCGGCTTGAATTGTTAGGAATCTGTGTCCAGTTTGACTGAACAAGTGGCTACGCTGCTGCAGGCTTAGGGGCCTTTTCTCATTGTCTTGACAGACCCAGGGATGTAGCTGTCTGTTAAGACTCAAACACTATTGTCGTCAAGTAACAAGTGAGCAGAGAAAGAGGAGGCGCAGGAAATACAGAGACAGGAAACTGGTGTCACGGTCAGAGTCACCCATCATGGACTGACAACATCCCCTCCCCATCCTAATCCTCCCTCAGACCACAGTGTAGAATACGGACGGAAATGGACACCACCACCCTGGGTGTTTATAATCTGATGTCGCCGTACAGACGCCGCTGTCTGCGGGGAGGCTGAGCAATAATGTGCAGCGTATAGCGATTTGGTCAAGCTCTGTATAAATGAAATGCACACAAAGAAAAATGCTCATGTGCATCAAAGCAAAAGGAAGCAATTACTTCAAAAATGCTGCTTTGTGTAGTCTTCAGGAACCACAGTGTGTTTAAACTCAGTAAAACCAAACTGGCACTTTTAAATACTTAAAACAACACGCTGGTGAGCCAACGGATGGGAACATACTTTTTTTTTTAATCCTCTTATTCATACTAGTGTTTAATTATTTTTTGTGGATATTCTGCCTTCCTGTAGGATGCGTTTAAGTGACCTCAGCAATCTCTATTCCTTTAGCACCATTAAAATGGTTAAATTTTGTTTCGTCAGTTATCTTAACTATAAAATGTATACAATTTTTCTGACCTGTGCCACCTAACTGACCATTTCATAACTTTTTAGACACCCTGAGCAAGTTAAATAAGCCAAAGTGTACTTTGTGTTCAGTGCTAATTAGAAAATGTTACTGTGTTAAAGCATGCTAAACTAAAATATCAAAAGCAATGTATTTGCTCAACCTGTCTACTTCTAAAGAAGAAGTACCTATAACTTCATCGCATTTAGCTTTCCAGCTGCACTTCTTTTTTCCTGGCATTAAATTGTCAAATTAATAATAAAACATATGGATCTGACCTTACCTCAAGTGGAACAAGAGAAATATAAGGAAGAATAATTTCAGTGCTTTCAAATTGGTCTTGGCAACTCACTGAGCAATAAAGGCCCTGCAAAATGAACTCACACAGAGCTACAGCTTATAAGTGAGCCAATATCAACACAGCACTAAAACGAATGAAAACTCATCTGGGCAATGTTTGAAATCAGCCCATCCCATTAGTATAACAACCTATGTGTCTCAGGTAGTTTGAATAAGGTAAGGATATTCAAGTGGCACAGCCCCTTCCATGGAATACAAGCAATTATGCTATTCAAATGCAACAGGTAGCTCCGTACTGCAGTTATGCAACCAAGCAAATATTGTTCACACTTCTTTTTCCCTTTTTTATCAAGAGATCCATAAAATGATGATGCATGCTGATATGCTACCGCAGAACAGCTGTTGCTTTGCAACTGCGTCAGTGTGGCTAAAAGTATTTTACATTTTGCGTACAGTGTGCAAATGCACAACCACATAGAAACAAAGAGCAATTACATACAGATACATGCAAGCAGCCAGGTCACCATAGGCCAGTCAAGTCATCATCATGAGTATCATGCCTTCAGTGAGCACATTACAGAATATGTACGGTGATGGTAATTATAATAATTATGCATTGCATACTATTAGATATAGGTTACAATTATAATGTTTAACTTAAAGCCTTTTTAATTACAGTTTGACAGACTAATGATTATTATGTCATTGCATTGGTTAAAACAGATACAGTATGAAGCATGCATTCAAGAGTTTACTGAGCAATCTGATTACAGGAAGAAGCACAGTATGATATACGTGCATGATAGCTTTTTACACTTAAAATGAATTGTTGCTTTAGGACTTTATAAAAATCATCTGGCCTCTTGAACATTTTTATTAACTACTGGGCCTTTGATCAAAAACTTCCAAATCCTATTTTTTCCCCCAGGGTCCCCTCTTACATGCTTCCCTTGAAGTAAATGATTAAAAATGTGAAAATTTGTAGTGCTTTTAGATATCTTATTTAGGAGGACAGGCTGCTAGCTTTTTAAATTTTTTTTTAATTTTTTTTAAGTAATCGGCCTATAGATGTAGGAAGTTCCAGAAAACTTCATTACATATAATAACATCTGTCCTACCTTGTTGGAGGCCATGTCACTGACAGACCGGTAAGTCTGGATAGTCTCCAACTGGTCCAGACACCAGTCCAGCTCCTCCATGGTCTCCATAGCCAGCTTCTGGTAGGACTCATCTGCCAAGAGACACACTGACATGTAATTAGGTCTGAGAGGATCCATGTCCATACTCGATCCCCCAGACACCATGTGTGGTGCTCCAAGTGTCCCAGAGTGGCTTGATCGTAAGGGGCACTGACATGCAGAACCTCCGGAAGACGCAGACGAAGATGAGGAGGTGTGTACACAGAGCTCCTTCATCTTGTTCTGCTCCACCACCTCCGAAAGTTCAGGGGAGTTGTTTTCTCAGAGAAACAGAGGTTATAGTCACTGTTTGCCGACTCACTCTCTCTTTCTGTCTGTCTGTAGCCTCATTCTCTGCGCACCCCCTCTTTCCCTCCCTCCTGGGCGTGCTGCAAACCCCCTCCCATTTCGTCTGGTTCCCCCACCATCGCTCGACTTCTCTCTCTCTCTCTCTCTCTCATTAACTTATCCCCCTCTCAGTACCACTCATTTGAAAAAGTAGCAGGCAGACTAGGTAGTGTGCTGCCTCCTGCTGTTGGTGCGTCTGTGACCCCCTGCTCATTTGAATACATAGAAATGGTGTTTACATACAGGTAGAGTTAAATAAGAAAAAATAAACACTGCTTGAAGGAGGCCTTTTGGTGCAAGTGACATATATAATTTGAGTTTTTATCCCCACCACTTAACATCCAAACAAACAAATGTGTCTCTGACATTTCATCAGAACTTTATAGACAATAGGAGGAGGAGGATGTTGTCACTGCTGCAAAGCCACTTCACTCCCAATGACTTCCTTTCTGATATGCAGACCTCTTCAAGGACCTCTGGTGAACTGCATCTGCAGCAGCAGCTCACAGCACACCACCATGCTTCGCAAACTGGCTCTCTCCTCTCTGAACCTCTCTGAGGGAGGAAAAAAAATTATATCAAACATCAAACTAGTGTTTGCACAAGCAACACGAGAGGCAAATTTCGACTCCCTGAATCGGGGGGAGTCCAGGATAGGGCCACACCGTGTGCCAAAGAAACCAAAGCACTTCCTCTTTGGCCATGAACTTCCAGAAAACATGGAGTGGAATTACTGAATGGTGGAGTGACTGCTCGTAGCCGTCATTTGGCGAAATAACTCTGTCGTTAGCAGCTATGACTCACATGTGGTAGGCTCACAGTATTTAGAAGGAAAAGAGTGGTTTATAAGAAAATCACTGCGAAGTTACAACATGAGGAAACGCATTAAAAAGTATCACTCTTCCATTTACCAATGACTGAACATATTTCTAGCTGGAGTGAGTGAATGCTGAACACATCTGGATCTCCCCACCTTCTTTTTTCTATGGAAAAGACTGATCTCTACTTCATAAAGCTTCACACATGGAAGAGATTTACCCCATATGCTTAGCACAACAGGACAGCCAGCGTGCTACTCCCCAATTTACGTCAATATAGTGGATCAAAGCACTTCAAAGCGCAGTGATGGCATACAGATTTTGAACCACCAATGTTGAACAAAGAACTTCAGTGCAACCCCAGACAATGTTGCGCAGTTAAGGAAATATTTCACCTTTTAAAGCAAATAGAACAACATGATGACAAGGAGTCACAGAAGAAAGTGAAGTTTCAGCTGTTTAAGATCATTCACAGCATTTAGAACTCGTGCCACTGGCTCCTCTTATTACACGTCTGCTACCACTAGTGTCATTTCTCAGGTTAGACTAATTTTTATTTCCTTAAGTTCCTGGTTGGGGAATTCAAAGAACCCTTGGCCGCAATACAGCACATAACTGGATGCCAAGTTTTGTCGACCAGCTTATTCACAGGCTCCACTGGCATGCAATCCATGCAAAAGTCACTGACAGAGCAGAAAGTGTAACATCAAAAAAGCTTATGCACAAGCCGGTGGGTATACATCAGCGTGCGGCTGTCTTGGTCCATAGGGGCAGTACATGTTGACCACATCCTGCCCTCACTCCTTCAGATGAGGGTGCATGCACATGCAGACATCAGACATTTTAACTGGGCACCTTGAAACATCAAAAGACTGGCTCATAAGCAAAGTCTGTATGATTGGGATTCAGGTCATTTTGAAGCTGGCAGCTTAATCACTGACAGACTCCAGAACATTATAAGAGTAAAACACTTAGGGTATTGTACAAAGGCTCGCTGTTTCCTGATGCTTTAGCCTAGAAAGATCACTAAAACAATGACAATCGCTGAAGTCAAATTTTTTTTTTAGAAAATCTGAAACCATACTTCTGTTAGTTGGTCCATATAACAATGATGCATGAGCTGAAGTTCTAAATAAAACAAAGTTATGTGCGCACACACGGTATGAGTAGATGGAGTGCTGAACCATCATCACCTTTGATCGATCATAAATACAACGCTAAATGGGCTGACATTTCACAATGTCACCAGTCAAAGGTGGCTTGACGCACTTTCAGTCTGAAAAAACCTGCTTCCAGACGGAGTGTGAGGTACTTTTCCAGCCTGTTTTTTCAGTGGATGTCATTTTTTTTAGTGAGTTCTAATGCTTTGGCCATATGCTGGAGGCTGCAAAGAGGACAACAGACCTCAGTGTGCAGACAGACCCCGTCTGCTTCCCCCTCTCCCCCTTTTTCCCCTCTATCTCTCCTCTGTAGGGCCACAAACCAGCTTCTGTAAGAGCCATCCACCACACTAACGAGCAGGGCTGGTCCCAAACCGCCATTTCTGCCAAAACACCTTCCACTTACATTCCCCTCACACTGAACCTCTCTGTGTTCTCAACCTACCCCCATAAGCTGTTTTTCCTGTGTCTGACTGAAGAATTGCACTGTCTTAACAATTGCCACGGACAGATCGAATATGCACTTAAGCACAAGTAGTAGAAGTACTATAAAAGTTAAGATGTATTTGTGTTTGCATTGTCGGGTTAGCATTATTATTGCATTATCATTTGAGTAGCATTATTACAGTTTAACACAGTACACAGAGGTGTTCCTAAGAAAAATTAAGAAGCACAACACTGAAAAATTCCAGTATGTTTTATTGTAAAAATTAAGACCACAGTGGGCTTCTGTTTTTAATGCAGTATGTGACTAACACACTGAATGAAATGCCTTAAGTTGAGTTAATTTACCAATTTGTGCTGTGTGGCAAGTACAGAAAGAGAAAGTTGATGGTCAGCTCAAGACACCAACGTCAGAAATGTAAACAGGTCCAAGCTATCTGCTTGTACGCAAACACACACACATTCCTCATGACCTTACCCACATCACAAAGGAGAAATGCACACTTTGACACAGAAACATGCACGTATTCAGTGGTTTGTTATTGATTTCACATTGCACATGGAGCTAAGAAAGGAGGAAGGTCAATAATTTACTATTGTATCGCCACCAATGTACGTCAGTTTGTTCACACGTGGGAGAAGGGCGAAAGAGCACTCTGCAAATTCATGATTACTCTTGCAAAAGCTCTTTGTGTCAATCATTTCCTTTTAATTCAGAACATTTTCTGAGTTTAACAATGTATTCTATGACTAAAATGTTCCTGTGACTAAAACATTGTGGTGTTACTCCAGGTTAATGTAATTTATAATTTAATTTATAACTTTTATGAAATGCTTGGTATATATTATGAATTTTAAAAAATCTAAAAATATTCTGCATTTGTGTTTTCTTTATACAATGCACTTCCTTAGATTATCAGTGGCATGTGAGTTAGAAATTAAGCCCAGTAGTGCAAACTGTCTTAGAGTCAAATTTAAAAAAAACAAACAAACAAAAAAAACATTTGCCAGTTTGCCATTCTGTATTTCACTCTTTCCAAGTGTTTCGAAACAGCCTACTTTATAGTGCACGTGCATGCATGTGTATATATAATTTTGTGCTAACTTTGAAAACCTTTAAGAAAAAAAAATTGTCAGAGCCAGAGAAAAGTATGTTTGATTGCCTAATGTTACAAGTTACAATACAGAGCTATTGCTGCCCTAGTGTCACAGGAATAAGGAGTTAAAAGGTGTGCTATATGTGAGATAATTTTATACAGTGCTGTGAATGCGTTTTCCCTTTTAAGGCAACAATGGTTAAGGACAGTGAGGTGCGGTGGACAATCAGAGAAGGTCCAACCCCCGAAACCACACCACTTTTGGTCTTCTCTCACAAACAAGTCTCACTAATTGTGTCGCTTCAGTTTACAACTATGGAATACTCTCATCACCTATCAAAACAAAAGGCTTAAAAACACACATACACACACAAACGCCTCATCAGGGCCTGTTTGACAGCTCGTTCACAATGCACCATGGAGCTGTGTTGGCACGGGCCAGTTAGAGGGAAGGGCCGCAGGGAGGTTTATGACTGTGCTGACGTCAATGACATAATTCAAATACTTAACCAGGCTGCACGCTTCCAGCCCTCCGGATCCTCTCCTCTGGCTGTGAGCCTGGAAAACCTGAAATGGATTCCTGTTGTGGAGCAGAGTAGCTGCTGCAGACATGAATGAAGCAAACTGACCAGACTGAAAATGACTGGTCACCCCCCCACACACATCACCCCCGCCCCCCCCCAGCCCCCCCGACTCGCGCCATCACCCAC
>VUQK01014427.1:26798-45202 GCA_015106715.1 Bujurquina vittata
AACTGACCAGACTGAAAATGACTGGCCACCCCCCCCCCACTCCCCCCCCCCCCCACCCCACCATGTTAAATCATTGCATTAAGTTTTCATTTGCATTTTATACACTGTCCAAACTGTTTTTGGAACGATTCAGTCTGAGAACCTATCAGATAATCTGCTGACTTCTTCACTAGAGCAACATTTCTGGACTTGCAGGTGGATTTCCAGGTAACAGATAATGGAAATGGGTCACAACATCCTTATCAGCGCTCCAGCTAGCAGAAAAATATTTTTTTTTAAAACTGAATGTAAAACTAAACTGCCAGAGGATAGCTGGTGACTTTGTAAATTAAGCCCTTTATTTACTTTCCACATGAGCCATTTACCTGCATGCAACCAAAGTCTCTTCAAACGTGATTAGTCAACAGAATTCATACAACAAGCAGTCTACAAACAAAAGTCTCCTCCAGCAACATTAACTGAATTCCTGTATGCTTTCAATTATATAGGGCAAAATCAAATTTGCCCTATGTAATGCAACATTAGAAAGAACTTTGAAGAACCGGTCTTCTTTACAGCATTGCCTTAGATAATTGAAGTGTGCAGGCATTTTTTTTATGCATCGCTCTCTTAAGTAGTTTGGCCAAGCTTTAGCTGTTAGACAGTGTATATAGTATATGGCATACAGAGGAGTTCATGGGTGACTCAATGACTGCAAGGTGTCCCGAAAGTCCCAAAGCATCATCCTTCCACCACCGTGCTTGACAGTTGGTATGAGGTGTTTGTGCTGTGCATTATGGCCAAACATCTCCACTTTGGTCTCATCTGTCCAAAAGACATTGTTCCAGAAATCTTGTGATTTGTTCAGATCCAACTTTGCAAACCTAAGCCATGCTGCCATGCTCTTTTAGAGAGGAGAGGCTTTCTGCTGGTAACCCTTCCAAATAAGCAATACTTGTTCAGTTTATCACAAGCTCTAACATTTAGCATGCTAACTGAGGCCTGCAGAGTCTGAGATGCAGCTTTTGGGTTTTTTGCAGTTTCTCTGAGCATTGCTCAGTCTGACCTTGCAGTGACTTTGCTGGGACAATCTTACTCACTGTAGAATGATTTACACCAAATTGTTTGGAAATAGCCTTATAAACTTTCCCAGATTGATGGACAGGAACAGTTGTGTTTCTCTAAGGTCATTGCTGATGTCTTTCCTCCTTGGCATTGTGTTAACACACCTGAACACTCCAGACCAGCAAACTGCCAAAACGACTGCTTTTATAGAGATGCCACACTTGTTGATAATCAATTAATTGATTGCATTTGCATTGTATGTCACGGAGCATAGTGTTGTTGAACTTGCATTTTACTAGGACTGCACACAACTGCACGTGCTGACTGCAACTCTCCCGCTGTAGTTTAAAGAGAATTTTTCATCAAAGAGGAAATTAGTGGTAAATAATACAAGATATGCTTCATTTTTAAATTGCCAGAATAACTAGATTCAGTTAGGCCTATCATCACTAATCTTCCTGGACATGTTTACAAAAACTGGCAAAAGATGAATGAGTAATGCTCATTGTGTGAAACCAAACGCCCTCCAGTTTACGCACAAAGTCACGTGTCCATCAAAGCAAAGAACGTGT
This sequence comes from Bujurquina vittata, assembly GCA_015106715.1. Taxonomy (NCBI): domain Eukaryota; kingdom Metazoa; phylum Chordata; class Actinopteri; order Cichliformes; family Cichlidae; genus Bujurquina; species Bujurquina vittata. The sequence goes on from VUQK01014427.1 coordinate 28,415, forward strand.
ATGCCTCAATGCAGCCGTTTGTCATGTTCATTTTCCTGGATTCTTGGAAACAGGTTTACTGAGTCCCTGCAATGTTCATCTCACAGTGACAGACCATCTGTTTTTTTGTTGGCGAATACAAATGAGATGAAAAAGAGAACTACTTAAAATAAAAGCTGCTGTGGTGACAAGGGGTCACTACAGAGGGTAGCTCCACATGTTTGATTTGGCAGAGTTTTATGCAGGATGCCCTTCTTGACGCAACACAAAACAAAGGCATATTTTAATGATTTAACTCTTGGGCCCAATGGCTCTTTCGTGGAATCCTTACACAGTGGTGCTACATGTTTTCTACCATGGAATGCAGAAAACTTCATTAACTGGTGCTGAAACTGAAAAAAAATCTATCTAGTACAATGTATACTAAAGGATACTGCATTCAAAATGATGTACTCCAGTTGCAGTAACTTTTCCTTAAGTGATAAGATTTGCATGTTTCATCAAGGTAATGCTAAACCGCATTCTGCATCTATTACAACAGCAAAACTGCTAAACTAGCCTGGCTGCAGTCCTGCTGTCCAGCTAGAATCCTCTTGACAAGAATGGGACACCACTCCTCACCCAAAAGTCCAGCAGCTGCTCTCCTCTGTTCACAGACATTTACATTTACTGTTGATAAAAGAAGAGGGGATGCTATACAGTGGCAAACATGTTCCTGTCCAAACCTTTCTGACATGTGTCGCTGCCATCAAATTCAAAATGACCTCCTTTTTTTCTTAAAACGATTCCTGTTCTCAGTTTAAACATTTAGTATGTTTTCTGTCTTCTGTTGTGAATAAAATATGCATTTATGAGATTTTAGTGGAAACAGGTGTTAACCACTAAAGTGGCTCTGTCTGAAGAAAGTTACATTTGTTTCCCCAAAAGTATCTGGCTGGTACAAAATATATTGATACAAAATATCAAAAGTAATAATAATATAAAAAGCATGAAAGATTTTATAAGAGATCTAATTTTTATCAGCAGTGTCACCAAAGATCTATGCAAGAAAAAAAAGGAAACTGTTATTGTTTGATTTCCTTTTTTAGATGGTAAAGTCTAACAGAATGCATTAAGGTCTCAAATCTGAGTGATTTTATATTTTTGATCCAGCTGTACTTATTTCACTTTTCTTTCAGTGACAAGGATAAGCGTATCAGAAGATTGAAATTGCAGCATCGCATCTTGGCTAATTTGTAATTTAGCATGTTAATAAGTGAGCTATGACTTTTGTGAACAGTCAGGCTTGTTGCTTCTCTTGTTTTGTTGTTGTTGTTGTTGTTTTTTTAATTGTTTTAATTGTTTTTTAAGTTATGCTAACCAGCTACTTATGTTGGCTTTTTATACTGCTCAAAAAAAATTAAAGGAACACTTTGAAAAGTCATCAAAAAAAAAATAAATGATGCTGGAAAAACAAGATGAAGAGGAAAAAAATGTCAGTTGCCTCCAAGTGTAAAGCCATTTCTGTTTGGGGGGTTGTCTCATTGTTGCCCCTCTAGTGCACCTGTTGTTAATTTCATGAACACCAGCGCAGCTGAAACTCATTAACAACCCCTCTGCTGCTTAACTGACCAGATCAAAATCCCAGGAGTTTAACTGATATGATGCAGTCCTCTGATTAAAAGGTCTTTCTTTAATTTTTTTTTTGAGAAATGTAGTATTTAAACTGCTCTTCAGGGCAGCAGGGTGGCGTGCTGGTTAGCACTGCTGCCTCACAGTTAGAATACCATCTGGAAGGCCTGGGTTTGATTCCACCTTGGCCTGGGTCCCTCTTTCGCTCTCTTAAAAAATAAAAATAATGCACACACTACACATCAAGCAAAATAGTGGAATTTAATCACAAAAAAAAGCAGTAATGCATTTATACTGTAGTTAGCCCTCCCTAAACAGAGATCCCTTCTGTGGGCACTGATATCTGAAGGACAGTATAAGTGAACATTTGCTCATAAGTACATTGTGAGATTTTACATCTCTCTCTGACAAATGACTAACCCCAGCATCCATACCATCTGTGGCTAATGCTAGCAATAATCACTGCAGATTAATCACCAGTCCTTGACTTTCAAAGACGTCATCATCAAGCAACATCTCAAAAGTACTATTTATCAGGCATGATATAGAGCTAAGCTTGTAATCTGAATCAGTAAGGGAAGAGTGAGCTCTTTGTTGCTTGCTGAGCTCACGAGACTGCATGTGATGGGGGCCAGTTTGGTTAATGGACCATAAGTTGCAAACTCATATGAAGGAAAGCTTCAATCCTGTCACGTTACTGGAGTAAGATGTTTAAGAGCATAAACAGCCTGCAGTGACGCATTTGCAGCTGAGCTGATTCTTAGTAGACCCCCTGCTTCTTATTTTCTACTCACTGTGCCCTTTCACCCACCGGCAGTGGTCACGGTTGTGCTCTTTTTGTTTATTTCATCCGATTTGATATGCTCCTGCTATTCCCATACAGCCAGATTATTATCTCTCTCTGACCTTTACTGTGTTTTACTGTGTTGCATTCTCTTGTACGTCACTCCCAGCAACAATCTGGTGACTCTCCTGATCTGTCTTGACGCCACTGTGTGCATGTGTGACCACATCACCTTCTCTCTTGACTTTTATTGCGCCTCGCTGTGTCCGTCTTGAATCCCTTTATAGAGGAATTCAGAGTTTGTAAGTGCGCACTCATTTATGCTGAGCTCATGCCCTGAAAGACGCAGGTACGCTTTCTTTTCCACTACTGGGGATTTTGCCCGACTGAAAACAGAGAGGCAAAACAGGAAAAATCTGTTCTCCTTTTCCGGTCAAAGAGTCAAGGAAAATGGGACAGAAAGCAGCACAAGGGAGGATATGATGGCATCTTTCATTGTGATATTGTTAATTGTTATAGCTGCGTCCTGAACAAACTCAACAATCATTATTTAATGGCAGGTGTACTCTATGCTCTCTATATGTTAAGAGACAGTTGACAGCCGTGAGGACCAGAAATGCAGTATATAAACCTTCTGTGTCTCAGGTTGCAAATTTGTTTTTCATATTTTATCTTCCTCATGCGTCATGATGGAAACCAGTGAGATAGTTTCACTTTGCACTGATTAGTTGGAGGTCATGGTTTGTGAGAAGTGTGGAGGAGGAAAGACAATAAGAGGCTCACAGTTGTGTTGTTTTTTCTGGGGTTTTTTTCCGGCAGTGGGACACTCCTCGCAGGCCATCTGTGCTGATGGGAAGTAGAGAGCACCCATGTGTAGGCCATGCTGACGTCAACTGGGCTTGAAGAACCAGTGCAGCGAGAACCAATACCCACACCCCCCTCCTCCTTTTTGCATTCTACCTGATCTGAATCTGAACGTGTAAATGTTTCTGTGGTATTCACACTTGTTGTCTTTCTGTGCCAACAAAATGCCACCTTACAGGAACTGTGTGTTAACAAGTTATATTTTCCTTCATGAATAACTCACAAGATTGCTGCTTGCATTTGTAAAAAAGAGTCAGACGTAACTTTTTAACCTTGCAGTAAAAACATCTAATTCAGTGTTTTATATGGAACTCTACACGACGAGCAGCAGTTCCTCGTGCAAATGTGTGCTGTGTTTGCAAAGGCACAATCTATATTATCACTACAGAGGTGTGAAATAAGTAACTCACTGTATGGTTGGTTCATTATCTTTCTTTTTTGTGTCTTTCAAAACTTTAACTGAGCATTTCTTCACAAGCATCAAAACCTGGAATTTGAAATCTGAGAAATTGCAAATCTATGACAATATAAACAGCACAGGCAGTTAACACTGTATATACACGGCAGCGTTCAACATTTCCCAGAATCACTCATCATGATGAGGGTGGCTGTGAACTTCCCTTTCTTCTCTCTATCTGATGCAAGGCTTAATGACTTACCCGACAGACATACTTTGGTGACATGGGGCTGACTTGTAGCAGGAGACCTCCTGCAACACAGAAATAATTCAGTAAGTTTTAAGAACTGGGAGCCCCCCCTGACAAGTGGTCTCATTATTTGTTAATTTTTTTCATGTGGTTTCAGCCACAGTTTATGCTGTGATATGTTGCCATTGCATAAACACAAAACAGCTCCTTTGATTCTCTGAACCAGCATCAGGCTTACGGTGACCCTTTTCTCTGAGATCACATTGACTCAGTGTGCACCTCTGACAAATGTGATGCAACTGCAGCCACTGACCCAATTCAGTGATCACAAGAAGCTTGCATGCACTTCCATGTAAAAGATTAAGTAAGCGCCTCTTACAAACAAAAATTAGAATTTAAATGTCACCGTGTCCAGTTTGGTGTCACCAGCAAAAGGCTCTTGATGACACATGAATTTCTATTTGAGAGACATCTTCGCAAACCCATAACATTACAAATGTTTCTGATGCTTTGGTGCCCCCAACTGGAGCACATTGGCATCTTCAACAGACGCAGATGAGCCACAACACTGGGTACCTTGGGTGCTGGTAGACACTCCCCAACAGCCTCCTATAGCAGGACAGCACCACACCACAAAAGCTCCTGAAGAATGTCTCAACCAACATAACCAAGAGAAAAAGCGAACCACCAATTTTTGATCCCACACTACCCAAAGGATCTGCTGCCTACTTTGTGCTACAAAAAAAAAAAAAAAAATCAGGACACAAGCAGAGGTCCCCCTGTGATTGTAATGGTGTGGCTTATTGGTGTATCTCCAGAAATTTAAATCCACATGCAAATTGTTCTCAATAAAGAAATAAATATATTGTGGATCACAAAAGCTCTCAGTACAGAAACTTTGGCTAACCTTCTGCATTACATGATCATAAAAACATGATGATAATAAGCCCACTTACTTATTAGATACACACTGTACATTTGTCAAGGTGGTGAAGTTGTTCCTAACAGTCCGGAGACTTGCCAGAACCTAAAGAGAAGAAAAAAAGACTGATCCCAGAGAAAGAACGTGCAAAAAGGAAGTTAAAGAGAAAATCTTTGTATGAAAAATACAATAGTGTAGAGAACTACTGTTACAATACTTAGATGTTTGGCCTTGACTTTAAACACTATTATCATCTTTAATATGTGTTTAAAAAGTGGATAAAGAAGTGTGATTCTGTGACCTTGTTACTAGTCTGGAGGCAAAGTACTGTAAACTGTACTATACTGAATATTTCTATCTTGTTTGCCTGAATAGATGCCTGTAATCAATCTCTAAATTGGTGAATCCGAGTGTACAATTATTGCTCTTTTGCCAAGCTGACCTTGTCATACTGCCTCATGGCCACCAGCGGGCAAAGAGTTCAGTATGGCTCCAAGGGGGCTTTAAATCTAAAAGCCACTGGGAGAACTTCTGTTTTATGTAGTTAGCTAACTGTGTTCTTTGTACTTGATCTATTGAGCTATCACAAGTTCTTACCTGGGCGAATGGTGTCACGATCAAGTCTTCTCCGTGCCTGAAATTGAAGGTAATGAAAGCAAAGACAGTTTCACAACAAAAACAACCATCTGATGGGTGAATATAATTTCACAATACTGTGATAAAACCACTCACAATTCTCCAACAATGGAAGAATTTCGGGACAAGGATTTTGGTGATAGCTCATAGTCGCTGTCAGAGCGGTACAGGAAGGACTCTCGGCGCTGGCCGTGGCACGCCAGATTGGGATGAAGAACCAGACCCGAACCTGGAGACGCCTGAGGGTCTGAAGGGCTGCAGCACACTGATGGGCCATTCTCCCCTTCAAAACTGAGAAGCAAGCATAGCAGCAGCAAATTAAAACAAGTTTTTAAACTTTTTAGTTTTAAAGGGTTCATCTAACCAAGTCGGATTCATCATCAGTCTTATTCAGATTTGACTTTTAAATCGTCATCATGACAAAAATACTTTCAGTAATCTACCACTAAGCACCGGCTTGCACAACATGCTGACAAATCCTATCCAGGAAATAGATGGTTGCATAAATCCTAAAATAATTACTCATCCATTCATCCGCAGTAGAAAAACAAAAAATTACACTCATTAACCAAGTATGCTTTACTGTCCGTACGAGCAGGGTTGGTTTTACTGTAACCTGCCCTTCTGGTTTGTTTCTTACCAGAACACTGACAGCTCCATTCAAACTCTGTAGTGAAGAAATGGTATGCTGAGAGTGAGCAGCTCCTTATTTTCTTGGCATATTTTTGCTTTTTTTTTGTTTTTACTAACTCTTGTTTGTACAATAACTGATGCACTCACAAGTATCTGCCTACATCTTAAGCACCTTGTCTCATCGTTTGAGATGAATGTATTTGGACATGGCGTCTTACAAATAGCTAACTCATTTGAAAGGAAAACAATCTAAATGACCATATTGTAGAATGTATGACCTATACCAGAATACAATTCCTGCCTTTATGATTTTATTAAAACATTTTTATATACATTAAAATTTAAAATAATAATAATAATAAATGAATAGAAACAGCAGACAGAGAACTTGTGTTCAGAGCAAAGTCCAACCAACATGCTTTTTGATCCATATAGAAAAGTGAACATCTGTAACCTCCCTCCATAATTGTTTGAGTCAAACCACCACAGATGCACAGAGAGACATAATCTGTTTGTCACCATGGAGTTTGTGCAGGAGGACAAGGATGAGCTATTGTGTAACCAGATGATTGGGTCAGATGGACAGGAGTTTAGAGGTGTAAGGTCAAGCTGTCAATGCCCAGCAGGAATAACAGATGCCACAAACCATGAATTGAAAAATAACTCACTAAATCCTGAGCTTAGCTCGATTAATATTTTCATACAAGTCGGGTCTGAATAAATGTGCAAATACAGCACATTAAACCCACACTGACATCTTATTTCTGTCCTCTTGAATTAGAAGTGCCACTTCACATTTGCTCCACATTAAAGCCCGCCTCTCTAATTTCTCCTACATGTGGGATTAACTGGGCGCGTGTCCCACTGAGACACTCGGTCCCCACACCTCTGCCAGAGAAGCTCAGATTAATGTGAAAACTCTGATTACACACATGCCGGACGACCAGCTGCATCTCTGCGTCATTCAGCTTCACAAAACATTAACGTATTTTAACTAAAGTGATCTAATCACTTTTTGTGAACTGGGCAAGAAACTGCAGTATAGCAACACGATTTCTGTAGGTCCTGACAAATTGCAGAGCTTTCAGCAACTGTGCGGTACAGTGCAGAAAAGATCTTTCCTGGTAAAGTACAGTAAGGTTAAAAAAATCATGTTGAAACCTACCCGTGAAATTACTGCTCTAAAATATTGGGGAAAAACTAGGTATATACTCACATGCCTATAAAACACTCACTGCAATTTAAAAAAAAGAAAAAGGAAAAAAAACTGCTGAAACATCACCTTGGAGCTGAGAGGTGTGCTCTGCTGACCACTTCCTCGCTGAAGTCAAAATGCCCAGCTCTGCACCTAGGAGACCTCCGAAACATTCTTCTCTATCTTCCACTTCCACATAGAGCAATAAAAAACAGTGACACTGTGGCTGCTCACTCATCCACTCACTCACAGCCCCCCTTTCTCTGTCCAGTAACAGGCCACGTGCTGGAATAACGTAGGCCTGGCAGACGCCAACAAGCAGATCTGGGCTGAAGCGCAGGAAACAGGACTAGCAGTCGTTCTGTTTATCTGACCGCCTGTCCTTTATCCCTCTGTATTAAAACACAGCGCCGACAAGACTTTACAGTGGGACGTCGGGATTAAGTTGAAAATCCTGATTCTCATTTATTTGCCAACTTTGGAGATTATAGTTAATGTACACTGTATACATTATCCCAAATGAGAAAAATCATCTGTGTTTTCACAGACAGTACAGCGACTGTGTGGTCATCAGCTCCTATGTGTAAAGTAAAGAGGAAAACTAGCCGGCTAAATGGATAAGAGGCCACATTATGTCCAACATTATTACCACGCTCTACTTCCAATAGAAGATGATGTATTATTAGAATTGACATTTGGAAGACTGAGAAGAACCAGAGTTTTCTATAATTATAATTATCTGAGATATACATAGATAGTGGGAAGTGAATCATAACTAAGTGTCAAAGGTCAAATTGTTTTTCTAGAGGTGCATGATACTCTGGAAATTTAGATCAGATATATCTAAAGCACGATCAGCAGGCTTTTTTCACTTTACACACTTTCTCAGGACGAAAAACAAAGCCAAGCTCTTCAGAGGGGATGACTGAGAAAAGGAAAATCCTGTTTTCTGATTAATCCAATTTAGATATTTGTGGCAGTAACAGAAGGATTTATTTAAGAGGGGAAACAGAAGAAAGAATTATGCTGCAGCCTATAAAAACAACACAGTGAACACACACCCATGTGAACGCATCCCAGAGGAGAAAATCCCGGCACTCTACTTTACCCAGCGCATACTTTTTAAAATATTTGAAGAACTGAAACATTTGTGATGAAATAATGCCCCAAGGGTGAATTTCATCATCGGAATATTTCAACACTCACGATGGTCCTGGAAGAGGAGTCTCTCCTGTTTTGGCCTTCCTGATATGTCTCACACTTTTGTCTTAATGAAGTGTTTGTTTAAATATTTTTGTAACTGTGTGTTTTATTGCAAGCTCACAGTGATAAACGCGTGATTTTGGGCTATATAAATAAACTTCTCATTTTGTAAATTATGACATAAAGGGGACTGTTTCCTGTCAATAGCCTTTATTCTATCTGTGCTATTCCAGGGTCTTTTTCCGGGGTATTTTTCCACACCAATGAATCATCTGAGAGAAAAAAAAGACTCCCCTGGGCTCTAACTCACCCTGCAGCAGGGACATTTGACAACCTGAAATAAACTGCTGCTAAATAAGGGTCTGCGGGAGTTACTGAATAAATCCTGCATCACCACTACCTGCTGCAGCTCTTTAAGAACACAGTAAAACTGACAATTAAAGCAAACTCAGAGCAGCTCCTTAAGTTTCACTCTTCTATTCCAACCTATTTCTTTTTCTCCTAAAAACCCCTGAAAAAAAATCCTTACCATGCGCTGGCTACAGTGAAGCGCCTGTATCGATGAAGACGTTTGATCATTGCCCGCTTGCCAGAAGATCTCTGTGATAGTTTCTGGCCAGGATTACCAGAAGAATCACTGCAACGGTCTGCCTTTCCCACCCCGAGCCCTGTGAGTTCTCTACAAGCTTCCATTACAGAGTCCGCTTTAGAACTAAGTCCGATGCAGAACAGTGAGAAGCCTTTCCTTTAAACAAAAATAAGGAGGTCAGTAAGGCGTAATGCAGTGTACTTTACTTCACTGAGACTGAACTCACGATACTTCAATCACCAAATCAAATAAATATGGTTATCACTTATCATTAATTTTCATTGGTTGATATTTTCTAGACAATCCCCCACTGCATTACTGATAATGCTATTCAACATGAACAGAAGCCTCAACAAGCTGATTGGCTACTCAAAAGTAGCTGGAAAACAAGCAAAAAGTTATGGAGTGTCTCCAGTGTTGTGCAATGTCCAGAGCACAAGTTTCCCTGCTCCTGACCTGTAATCCAGATAAATACTGCCTATGCTTTTAAAAAGCACTGGGGTAGAGGATAAGTGTTACAGAGATGAAAGCAACAGACAATACAAACGACAACAGAGATAAACAGATCAAAAAGACAATAGATCTCTGTAGAGAGGCCAAAACTGTGTGTAGTTTTGATGATCAAATACACATGGAAAACTGCCATTCAGCAACGTAAAAGTGTTTGCATGTTCTCCCAGTGTCTACGTGGGTTCTCTCCGGGTACTCTGCCTTCAGCCTTCAGTTTCTCCCAGTCCACCAACATGCATGTTAATTTGACTGGTGATTCTAAATTTGCAATAGGCGCAAATGTGAGCCTGAATTGTTGTAGTTTGTTGTAGTTTTAACAATTAGCCCTGCAGTCAGCTGACGACCTGTTAGGGGTGTACCCCACCTTCTACCCCATGACCCCCCCCCCCACAATGACTCTGAATGTTGCATCATTGTGGACAAGCAATTAAGAAAATGGATGGATTTTTGCTTGCACAGACCAGCAGTCTGTTATTGTTCTTCAGCCTAGGAACCAAGAACAGTTAAATAAGTTCTGTGCCATCTGAAACCTCAGAAATGAGCAAACTGTGTTTTGTCACAAAGGGACAGGGTTAAAAATATCATTATAATGAAGAAGAAACTAAGGTGCTGAAGACTGTTGAAATAAATGCATAAATACCAACTTTGTTGCTTATTTGCAAATCTAATGTCGGATCTACATGGAAGAAAACACCAGCCTCCCACTGTTACCCGATTCGAAAGCTGTACTGCTGCTCTCAAAATACCACGCTATTAATGATGCAAAGCAAAAGCTATAGATCTGAAAATGTAAGCACAAAAACTGAGAAGCATGTGGAAAAAATATTTCCCTCTGCACCACTGTTGCCTTTTAATATGTGTGAGTGTTGAATCACTGTTTATCAGAGCCTCACCTGTCGGGGTCAGCCTGCGTAATGTCGATGCGAGGCAGAGAGGCGATGGGCAGGCTTGTGGGTCTGGTACAGGTCACAGGATCTTCTTCTGGCGTGAGCGGCCGTCCCCTTTCCCGCTCCTTCTCCGCCTGTCGCCATGACAACGGAGGCAGCTGCAGATTGCCTGAAAACCTCCTGTGGACTTTGCACACCTCCACCCCGAGAGTGTTGCCTGTGGAAAACTGTCCCACAGCGGGCTCCTTATTTTCCTGACAGACAGGAGATAATGAATGATTACCTCTGATATGAAGTTGTCGCAAAAACAATCACGAAGGGCACAAGGAAGCGAAAACGTTAAATGTGATTATCAGTGTGTTCATGAGATACAAAAACAAATATAAATAAGTTGATAAAATGTAAATCAAAGGAAAATAATTTGTTTTAAAAAATAAAAATGGATGATGGATGGATGGAACTAGAATTACGACTGCAGGCCAGTGAAACTGCAGTTTTTGATCTTCTGATCTTTGACCTTTTGGATACAGATTTTATTATTTCATTAGTCATTTGTTTTATATTTTGTCATATTTTGCACATGTAGCATGAGTTGTGGCCAAAACAGGTGTTTTGTGAAGTCATTGACCTCTGACCACTAAATCTTTAGCCCAGGAGACTACGTTATTCATTCATATTAATTCAGGCTTAAGGTTTTTTTGGTCAACTGCAAAACATAAAGCTTCCAGTCGTGGTTACTGCCAACATATTAAGAATGCAAATTAGTTAATAAATGATATTGTTTGGGCCCTTGACACCAAAGATGCCCATTGATCCGTCCTTAAAGCTAAATGTAATAGGAATTGTATATGAATGTGTCTCCCTTAGTGTGACCGTTCCAGTGTGGATCCCAGAGTGATTCATTGAAATGATGGGTTGTAAACAAGTCAGGATTCTGAGAAAGCAGAAGTAGGCAGCCAGAACTCATTCTGCATATATCAAACAGTTTATATTCACAGCATGCAAGAAGAAATTAAACACAGGCGATTTCATGTGGACAGGCAGCATACGGAGCACAAAAATAATGGTGGGGGGGTCAAGGGACAGGGACTGAGGAATTCCTGGAATGTGGCTGAGGCAATCAACATTTGTTTCTTTTTTATGTCTGTGCCCACAGGAGGCTAGACAGACCAGCAGAGTGAGAAATACAGAAGCTGACAGCAAGTCAACATGTGTGAGAAGAGGAAGGCGTGAAGCTGCAGTCTGACCTCCCTGCAATCCACACTGAAAGCTTCCACTGTTACCAACACTGAGGCTCTTTAACCCGACCAGTATCTGATTTTTAAGGAAAATACTCATATGTTGTCCTACAGTGTATTTTCTAATATCAACACTTTAGATAAACAGCAGTTTTAGTGCAGTTTTTTAAAAGAGAACTGTGAACAAAGAGACCATTTTTAGTTGAAAAATGAACTTAGTGCTCTCTAGTGGACAAGCTATGTAATGATGACAATGTTTCTAAATGGCTTCAAAGAGACCTGTTTCACAGCTGCCATTTTGATATGAAACCAGGGCCATAACCAGGGTATGGAAATGCGTGAGGGCCAGAATTAAGGTGTAGCAGTTGTGCTCCAATGACCAGCAGAAAAGGCAACACTAGGTCCTAGAGCTGCAGTACACCCAAAACCACACAATTAGGAAAACTGCAATGACTTAGTTTTGCACACATCCCCTCTTCTGCAAGCACAGCTGTGTGTATAGAAATATTAAAGATGCTGAAATAAAAATAACAAAATATAGAATTATGCATTTGCTTGAAATTAAAATAGCAAAAAGAAAAAAAAGTTACATACTCAATGGCTCGTGCCCTGTAGTGCATTAAATTCACTATTCACACCTAAACCAACCAAATATCATTCCTCATGAGTGACCTAACCCCTAAACACAACCCAATCAGAGGCACACACACACACACACACACACACACACACACACACACACACACACACACACACACACACACACACACAATATAGATACTATTTAACTGACATGTAGACAGATCGGTGTCTGTCTAAAGGGAGAAATGACAGATAGATGAAGTAATTTCATTTCCTCTTTCCAGTCAACGTGACTGACAGTAATAGCAGGGATGTACCCTGCCAACAAAATGAGGAAAGGAAAAGACTCTGAATGACAGAGTGAGCACAAGATTGCTGGAGAAACCACAAGCAGAGAGGGAGTCAGCGGTCTTTTGACTGTCAGTAAACACTGCTGTTGACTCCCCCGCTAGTTCTATGCAATGCAATTTGCGCGATATATGGCTCCTGTATTTTTAAGATATATTCCTCCTCTCCAATGAAATCAGGTGACAATTAAAGTCGGGCAAACTGTCCACACAAACAATCTTGGTCTGTTTCCATTCAGTAAACCACTTGTCAAGCAGATAACTAAATATTCTCTTGCCAATATGTCAGCGTTACTGTGTAAATCACTTATTGTTTATTGACTGCATTTGATGTTTCACTACGTAATTCTAGCTCTACAGGATCTCTTGTCTTGGCATGAGAAAGAGAAAATACTGGCAATTTGAATACACAGTATAAGCCAGGAATCGAGGCAAGGATGTTGATAATTTAAGGTCTCAAAACATTAGTAAACATGGATTTGTAATATGTGTTGGAATATGATCATAAAAGGAAAGACACTGAGATGAAAGGGAAAACAATGAATGTCAGACAGAGGTAGTGTAGCTGCAGAGTCAAACAGAGGTGGAGTGGGTGTTTTCTCCGTGAAGATGAAAGGGCTTTCTCAGCTGCAGAGCTGAAACAACTCCAGTGTTCTGTGAGGCACTTCCAAAAAGCCTTTCAGAAGAAGGTGATCATAAATGAGACGGCTTTAGGAGTGAAGCTCTAACAGTGTCGTTTTATGTTGTGATTAAATTATTAAACCTTGCAGCCAAAGAGGGGAGAAAAGAATCTGCTTTAATTATTTAAGTGCTATAGAATCTGAAAGAAAGGTAGGAACCATCGAATGGTATAGCATAGAAAATTTGAGCTCAATGACCTATTAATCGTTTCTTAGAAACAAATAAACACACATTTAGCCTGAAAATGGACAGAATTAGAACAACCATACAAAAGAAAAAAAAAACCTCTTTAATAAATAAATGAATCTTTGCTTGTGTTTTAGCATCTGTTCTTCACTTTTCTGACAACTGTCCAATCTAAATTACCGTTGGAGGGAATAGTGCTGGCAACACCACAAAGAGCAGATTCAGTTAACAGTTTCCAACATATGAAGAGCACCGCTGAAAATACTGCCATAGCCAAATTCTTACACAGTGGGAAACAATGCAGAACACAATTATAAAACAAAATTTAAGTAATTGGTTTTGCTAATTTTTCAGCAAAGAAAGGTATATAAAGCACACCAACTGTCTGCTATTGTATGTATACTGACCAGCCACAAAATGTCGATTGTCCAAATTTGGTGAGCCAGTGTGAATTGTAGCCTCAGTTTCCTGTTCTTAGCCGACAGGAGAGGCGCTCAGTGTGGTCTTCTGCTGCTGTAACCCATTTGCTTCATGATTCAACATGTTGTGCATTCAGAGATCCTCTTCTGAATACCTTAGTCAGAAGTCTAAGAGACATGTTCTCTTTCTTTGTATTGTAATCATTTGAACACCAGGGGGCAGTGACCTTATGAGTTACTGCATTGATACATGAATGGGGTTCATTCATTCGGGTGGGCTACTGGGGAAGCACAACATTTTTTGACCGTGTTGTCAAGTGTGCCAGCACTGACAATGTTAAGCTAGGCTGCACAACTATTGCTCAACTAGAGATACAAGAACTGCATATTGTCTATCATATTGTCAGTGTTTGAACGCACAGCTGTGGAGCATCCGTCAGAAACAGCTTAGGTAACGTGGCTCAAAGTACCGGCTTCTTGGAAAGCTGATACAATAAAGAGTGGTTATTTTATTTACTTTTCTCTCCTATCAGCTCAAAGCAGTCTGGCCATTCTCCTCTTACTTCTGGCATTTTCACCAATGATGATCATGTTACTTTAGAGCCTTCTTGAAACTAAGCAAAGACTTGAGCATCCCAGCCATCCGAGACCCTCAGAAGGCTGGGATCGATGAACATCCATGATGGATGAATTTTTTTAAACAGAAGTATCTGTACTTTTGCTTAGGTGAAGAATGTGTGTACTTTTGCCACTTCTTTCAGTAGATCAGCAGCTTCTGAAACACTCAAGGCCAGCCTTTCTGGTACCAACAACAACTACGTTCAAAGCCATTTAAATCACCTTTCTTCCCCATTCTGATGCTCACTTTGAACTTCAAAGTGGTGGGTGAGTTAATATTTAAGCAGGCAACATCAACTTCCTTCATCAGTTTATAACAGTAGAAGCACTATACAATGACTTAGCCCAGGGGTATTCAACTCCAGGCCTCGAGAGCCGGTGTCCTGCAGGTTTTAGATGTGTCCCTGATCCAACACACCTGAATCAAATGGCTGAATTACCTCCTTAGTATGCAGTTAAGTTCTCTAGAGTCCTGCTAATAACTTCTATATTTGGCTCAGGTGTGTTGATGCAGAGACATGTCTAAAACCTGCAGGACATCGGCCCCCTAGGCCTGGAGTTGAATACCCCTGGTGTATTGAATTCAGTGGTGCATATTTGTTGAGTGTTTTTTCTGTAGCAAGGGAAAGAAATAACCGACAAAAAGGTTGGCAAAGGCTGTTCCTAAATTAATTCTAATGAGATGTTTGTTCAAACTGGACTTGACAGGCCTATTATGAACATATTAAAATGTGTCCACTGCTAGAGAAAAATGCTGGCGTGAAAGTAAAAGTGAAAAATGATCTATTTCACGATTGTACTACATTCAATTCCGTATTTCTTTTCAGCTAAATAAGAAG
The DNA here is from genome assembly GCA_015106715.1 of Bujurquina vittata. Classification (NCBI taxonomy): domain Eukaryota; kingdom Metazoa; phylum Chordata; class Actinopteri; order Cichliformes; family Cichlidae; genus Bujurquina; species Bujurquina vittata. The sequence continues at coordinate 43,785 of VUQK01014427.1, forward strand.
CAAACACTGAAAGAGTGGGCAGGTTTTGCAGTAGGCAGGTTCTAAATATTGTTCCATTATCATACATTTTTACATACATAGGATAGAGGGTTATAAAGGCCAATCACAGCAGGAAAACTTGGCCTCTGTGCTCCTGTTGGACATTGTCAACATAAACGAACTGGCCTGCCTGCCCAGTAATAAACACCACTGACACAGAGGAGAAGCAGATGGGCCTCTCTGTCAGATCCTTGTCCTTCCTCCTCTTATCCAGGTTTCCATTCGGTCTCTGCCCCAAATGTTTCCTAGTGAGAGCTGTCTTTTAACACCTTCATCCTCTTCCCACTCTGCCTCTCATTTCTAAACTCGACTCTCCATCTTCTTCATTTTCTCATGCACACAGATCATGCTGACCATGATCACTCACACACACACACACACACACACACACTCTCTCTCTCTCTTTGCAGTGTATTCTGCCAGATAGTGGTCTGTTGTGTACAGTACAGTCATCTGTTTATGAGTCACTGACCACCACACAGACATACTGAGCCTGTGTGTCTTCCTGCTAGAGCTCAATGTATGTTTATTCAGAAGGAAACACAAGGAAGGCAAACATTACAAAATATACAGAAAGTGTGAAAACTGTGGACCTGTAAACTTTAAAGGTGAGCTGTAGAATTTCAGATAAAAGGAAATTACATGTAGCAGGGTAATGAATGTATGGACGGGCTTAACAGATGGTTGGTGGGAAAAATCAGCACTTACATCACCTGGTGTTACTCCATGCGCACTCCTACTTTTCTTCATCCTGAGGGATGCTCAGCCAGACTCTGTCCCTGTGTCAGATCCTCCAAAAATGCAGTTCGTGCCTGCTTCTTCTGCTGTGGACAGCTTCACCAGTACGCCTGCATAAGGGAAGTAGGGAGGGAGCAGGGAACAATTTTAAAGTAACAATAGCCTCCATCATAATAAATCGGTCTGCAGTTGATGTCAGACTTGCTTTAGCCTTGCATCAGACTTGAATAGTTTTGACTGACTATATGGTGCGCATGCTGTGAGTACTAGTACAATTGCCATCATTTGAACAATATTTTGTATTAAAATGAAAGGTTTCACAGACTGAAGGCAGTAAAAAAAAAAAACAGCGGGAAAGTGTAAAACAGAACTGTAAAGCTTAACACATATTCAGTGTTAATATCAAAGCCACTGTAATCACTTTTAGAAACATTTTTATCTATGCTAGCAGAGCAACTTAGAGAGGCAATGGAATTGAGTTGCTCCATCAGCGTGGTCCAGAGTAAAGTATCTCAGCAATGATGTGTTGCCATCAAATTTTCTACTCACATTCTTGGTCTCAAAAGCCTGGTCCCTTTCTTTCATTATCATAATGAACATGGCATTCCTATTTGAAGGTGAAATATCTTCAGCAACTACTG
>VUQK01014427.1:45222-56896 GCA_015106715.1 Bujurquina vittata
CTGAAGATATTTCACCTTCAAATAGGAATGCCATCTACATTCTTGGTCTCAAAAGCCTGGTCCCTTTCTTTCATTATCATAATGAACATGGCATTCCTATTTGAAGGTGAAATATCTTCAGCAACTACTGGACGGATGGACACCGAATTGCATGTGGTCACGTCTCTGTGCTGATCCCTTGTTGATTGTGTGCTCTACATTATATGTTAAAATGCTTGTTAGTATCTCAACCCTCTCAGTCTTGTGTCTTTTAAAACAGTAAAACCTCTTAAATATTAAGCGTGTAAACAAAACCAACTGTAACAAAGTGTTTTGCATGATATGCTAAGAATTATTCATGATTAAGGGTGGCGATGTGATACACAGAATTGCATTTTATGTCTAGTGAGATGCTGCTCACCTTAAAACCAGGACTCTTAGGCAGAAAGTCTTTCACATACAAGGAAATGTGGTGAAATGGTGTTTAATTCAAATCAAGTAGTGCCTGTGCCTAAACCCAACCAAAGCAAAACTAAAAAAAACCAAACAACAACAAAAAAACAAGTTAATAATCATTTAAATTTTGAACCCCAGTCTGTTGGATGAAAGCATTGCATTTAAGCCATTCATTTGCCACAACATCATACTAATATTTACTTTGCTTCTTCTAACATCTATCAGAAAGTCCTGAGACTGAAATAAAGATTGCTGCACATGAAGGTGGTGTCATGTGACTATATACCAGCAAAGCCAACATCTATGTAGGCCCTATTATTGTGACCTCACCCATTAACAACGGCCACTTTTATTCCCCATTAGGTTAAAGTCTCTATCTGATAAACGACAGGCATTATAATTAGTAAATGAGTGGCACTTGACTGGGTCCAGAGAGGTGGAGCTGGCCAAGGTCAAACTCTGTTCACTTAGCTTTGGCACGAGTATCACTTGGACTACTTTCTTTTAACCCAGTTCACTCTGCCAGCTTCTATGAATGTAGTGACTGCACACTCATCAATTACAGAATGACCACAGCTGGTGGAAAATCACCACAAGGCAGAAATGACTGGCTAATCAATGTGACAGGCATACATCAATATTTTCCATGTCACGATTGATCCTGACAGTGTTGCACTCACATTAACCTGAATTTGGCTGGCACTCTGTCCTTCTGTCAATGTCTGGGTAGGACTGCTGAAAGACTGCCGTTAGTACTCTCCAGCTGCTGCCAAGTTAAATGGCATGAAGGGAGAATCTGCTAACTGCGATTTAACCTTGCCAATAGATGCTTAAAAAGATCAACTAGTATATGTGTAGTGTTAAAGTGACTTCAAAGTTCGCTGTAATGATGGAAAACTGGCTGTCACTTATAGAGCACTCTACTTCTTTACTACAAATTGACAGTTGTTTGAAATCTACGCCACTTCTAGATGATTTTTCTGAAAAGTGAAATGAGTCACTTCAAATAATTTAGAGATCCTTTTAAATGCGCAAGACTCATAGGCATCCACAACCTTTTCTCTAAAGCCTCTAACTGTTCTTCTGACACCTTCAATTAAAAAAAAAGAACAAAAAGAGGACCCTTAATGTCATAACAGGGTCCACATTCTAATTATTACCACCTTCTTGAAGCTTCCAGATCTAAGCTTAAGAATTTGTAGGTTCATAAATGTACTTACATTTACTATGTGATAAATCTTTATTTTAATTACACATAGTTCCATATTTATATAAATGTATTAATTTATATAAAAATTTATATAAAGTTGCCTGTCCCACCACAGGAGGCCGTGCATTGATGTGCACCAGGAGGAACCCAGGACCTACTGCACTGGTGTATGGTCTGGCGGTGGGTCCAAGGGTTTCATCCAATTACCTAATGGCAGTCAGGGTGCCATTGCCTAGCCAAGGGATATTCAATTCCAGAGTCCTAATGACGTCTATATTTGACTCAAGTGTGTTGAAGCAGAGACATCTAAAACCTGCAGGATACCAGCTCTCGAGGCCTGGAGTTGAATACCCCTGGCCTAGCCTGTAGAGGTCTGTGGGTCCCTCCATGGATATGCCTCCCCAATCCATCATTGACTCACCACCATTCTCCACAGCTACTTTAGACCCTTCTACAGCCCTGTCCAGCTCTCCTAAAGTAACTGTCTTCTGGAATCTCCTCAGTGCTCTTGAGTCTGTGCTGGGAGACACAGCAAACCACAGCATTGGCACATATTGATGTGCCATCCTGGAAGAATCAAACTACCTGAGCAATCTCTGTAGGATCCAGGGGATCCTCAAGCTACCAGCAGTGACACTGACCCTAGCCAAATGCAAAACTAGCAAAAAAAAAACAGTCAGAAAGGATGAGGAGGAAAAAATGTCAGTGGCCTCCACCTGTAAAACAATTCCTGATTTGGGGGTTGTCTAATTGCTGCCCCTCTAGCGCACCTGTTAATTTCATTAACACCAAAACAACTGAACCTGAACCCCCTCAAATATTTGCTAGTCCAAATATGTTGGTTAATTACATGAAAATTTCACTTTTTGTCACAACTGTAGACAATTACACTGTGATAATTACTGTGACTATACAAGAAAAACATTATAAATGGAAAGGTATGAATGTACAATGAGCCAGCTATTAAAAACTAGGAATGCCACGTAACTGATGTATTTATAATAATTTGATACAAAAATTCTGAAAACACTATGGTACTTCTCTCTCTATAGTAGGTAGTGCACGTAGCTGCAATTCTTACGGAACTGAAAGGGGCAGCGTGCACCTACAAGCCTTGCCCAACCTTGTATGGTGAAGAAGAAGGATGCCCACAAACTAATGCAACTGTCACGATATCTCTGCTGCGACTTGTTGATAAGAAAGGCAGTAAGTGGCAGGTATGGAAGTTCTTCGTACTGTCACTCTGAAATTCATATTGCAATTTTTGGACAGCTTGCACTGGTTGTACCATGGTATCAAATTGGGTATTGAGAATTGTGTAATTCTACTACTAAAATTCTGATATTGTGACATTAAGACAAGGCTGAGACTTCATAGCAAGTAAAATGGAAAACCATTTTAGCCCCTAAAAGCAAATTTGTTGGCTTTTTTCCTGTAAAGTAGGTGCTAAACTATAATTGTCTCAATTATCAAAATTTCAGAAATTTTATAGAAATTATTGTGGTGAGCCACCATGAAGTTCTTTCATCATTAATAAACAAATCAATAAAAAGTTATGTTGTTGTTACAGTGGATGAAAAAGGCTATTTTAGTGAAAAATGCCTGGAAACAGATGGTAAAAGGTTAGGCAGCATCATGCCATATAAGCCCAACAATTACAGATATTGTAACCCTAAGATAGTTTTAAAAATAGTTCAGAAAAGGTCACTTTGTCCTTACTCCATCAGAGATGCTAAGAAGCATGTGCTCAGTGTACAACATTCTCAAAAGTCTCAATTTGGTGTAACTGTATAAATGTGAGTCTGTCTCTGTTGGCCCTGTGACAGACTGGCAACCTGTCCAGGGTGTGCCCTGCCTCTCACCCTGTGATAGCTGGAATAGGCTCTGGCCCCTCCCCCTGCAACCCTGGGATGGATGGATGGATGGATGGATGGATGGATGGATGGATGGATGGATGGGATACATTTTTTAAACAAGGAGTTTTGGCACTTGGCAGTCTGACACTTACTGAGACTTTAGATAGCATACACCTGTGGTTCCCTACAGGGGGGCTGAAGTAATAACAGAAATTTAGTTTGAAATTACTCACAAGTATGCACTGTCACAGATTTATATAAATGTATTTTATTGATATAAAAAGCAAATTAAAACTGGTAATAGGAGGTGGTTACTGTAGTTTGTGATATTGCTCATTACTGAACTAAATTTACTGCTCTTGTGGGTCACATATTGGCAATAGAACTTTACATATGACTGGGTAGTATTAGCCATTTATAGCCAACGGCTATAAATTGTTTATGTTGTTTTAATCAAATTTTTGAGGAAATGCGTCACTTACTCTTTTGATGACAGTGAAGACCGGCTTCTAGCCAGGAAAATTTCACAGGCCAGTGATAGTTGTTGGACGACTGGGGATTTTGGGGGTTTTAAAGTAGACCAGACTTGACTTGACTTTCGGAACCACTGACATACACTTTTTAATTATTTGTTTCTGTGCTTTAAAGGCTATGTTTTGAAAGCTGTGGCATTTCCAAGAACCTGACCGCTAACAGGAAACCAGCTGAGTTCCAGCAACATTAAAATATTATTGAACCAAAGAAGCTTAAATGTTGGATTGAAACAGAAGCTGAACTTCTAATCACAAAATCGTCTAGGGCTAAGTACTTTTATCTCCCAATGGTCAATATCAAGGTCAATTCATTTAATTTTAAGGCCACGATGGCAGCTGCATAATATACCTGTTTTACTGAGGAAAACCAGAGAAATTGTGATAAAGTGCTGTTAGAGTAAAGTCATTGAACAAGTGTGGGAAATTTGATGGTTCTAGCTTGAACAGTGTGCATCTGTGGCGTGAATTTAAAGATCCTGGGTGAGATTGTTCTTGAGTGGCATTCACAAGATTTCCAGAAAGCTTGACCTCTGACCTTTACATTTAGGTCAACATTGCAGAGATTCAAACTCATCTGAAATTTTTACAATACCTCGACCTTTTCTTTGAAAGAGTGAGGCTAAAAATCATATCAAATAAAAGCATTGAATTATCCATGAGACTGACTCTGAATGGGCTTGTGTTTGTGTGACGAACACAAATTTCCCTGTTTCCTGCTTTAATGTAGTGATAGCATGTACGATAGATGGGAAGCTCATTATACAAACACAAACACAAGGGTTGTAATTCGAGCACATATTTTACATCAGAGGTCAGCATGGCTGTAATTGAGCAGCGACAAAATTCGCCCATCTGACCAGTTAATCTATGTCACACAGCATCCATGAACAATGGAGATCTGTGGAGGGTGAGTCATAAATTTCAAACAGCTGGACACCCACACAAAGGTACCTTTTGTGGTGGCAAAACAAAGAAGGGTAAAGAAATCATGCGTGTAACTGTGTTAATATTACATTCAGTTACTCTATAGTCCAACAAGGGGGACTTCTGAAGCCATACGAAATACAATCATGAACTGTAATGAATCGTAAATGATAACTGTAAAGAGATTTCAGATTTGCTGTTGGAAGAAGGAATACAGACTGAAGAAACAGGCATGTACTTATTAAGCAAACTGACTTCATTTATCTAGTTTTGAGCCATTCTGTGGTGAATTAATCTTTATTTAGGTTTTAAATACTCAACGCGTGAGTGCTAAATGGAGAAGTTAGCACTGGTCACAAGACAAGACAGCTGTCGACACCAGGTTCCGTTTAACCATGATGCCCGCCCACGTCTATGCTATCTAAACCCTACTGAATGCACTTTATTCAAACCTATTGAGCACAATTTAAACACACATCAAAATTGTATATGACCAAATAATGGAGATTGCGTACTCTTGTTTTATTGCCCCAGAAATATAACCAAAATATGTTTGCTCCTACTGACATTTAAAATTGCAGACTGAAAGCACTAAAAGAGAAGTGAAATAAGCCAAACTCACCAGCAGTGTCATTTCAGCTGAATGGCGTCAATATGTTTTCATATAGTGATTAAAATGAAATATTTCAGTGACTGCTTGCTGCATTTAAACAGCATTTGCACACTTTATTTGTCGAGTCTAATCTTGCAGATATGTACAGTAGTTGAAGGTTAAGGCAATCGCTATTGACAGTCTTCAAACAGCAGGAATATAAAAGAAAGACATCAGGCCTCCTGGAACATAAAGTCTCTAAACTCTCTTCTTTTATTTTCACAGTTTTATGGTTACTTGTGTTAAAATAATGCATGTTGTCGAGACACTTAGCAGTTTTGTAGATGGAGCAGCTGCAGAAAATAACAAGAAAAGTTTGATCAGTTGCCAAGAAGAGACATATAAATGCATTAATCTTAATGCAAATCACCGCTTCAAATATTATCTTGTGACTAACTGCAAACATTTAGCAAATAAAGATTACAAACTGAATTTCAATGAAAACCATGTACACTAGTGAGAAGTACTTTTTTTTTGGTCTGGAACCTTTGGAATAACTTCTTGAGAATTGAAGTAAATGTACAGAAACTATTTCTAAGCTCACAGACAATCACAGAATGTTGAATATGATTAAAGAACTCCTGCTTTCACAAAAGTACTTCAGGCACCATTTTAGAAAAATCCATATTAATGTAATTCCTACAGCGCAGAATATGATACCAATCAATATTTGCCAGACTCCTTCAGCACAGAGTTCATCTGTTAATTATGTATAAATATATAAGGTTAAGAACCGCATGTCAAGAAAAATCCTTGCTAGAAGGTTGCAGTTAGTTTTATTTTTCTAATTTTATCCAGCCATCCCACACTCTGTGTGTAGGCTTGTTCTATACACAAAGCAGTTGTTGCACTTCATGCAGGTATCCTTATACTTATGGCTTTTGAGCACAATTAAATAATTATGTCTACAGCTGTGAATAATCGTACATTGTAATAGATTACAAATATGTCATAGGCCATTTTCTATTTGTGCAATGTTAAAATGTTTAGTCTAAGCAACTGATTAGATCAAAGTAATCTGTAACCATTTAGATTATTACTCTTTTTAAGTACTTTTCAAGCAAATATGCTGCTCATCTCCACTTTAGATAACAAACTGATCCTTTTAGGACATTTGGTACGATAACACAAGTACATAAAGAAAAATATATTTTGATAACAAAATAAACAACGGATTAAACATGAAAACTTTCTTAGGTACACTTGTTCCATTGCTGATTAACTTAAATATCTAAGACGACCTGCTGAAGTTCAAAGTGAGCATCAGAATGGGGAAGAGCGGTACTATAAGAGGTTTTGAACGTAGCATGGTTGTTGGTGCCAGGCGGGTTGGTCTGAGGATTTCAGAAACTGCTGATCTACTAGGATTTCTCACACAACCATCTGTAGGATTTACAAAAAATGGTCTGAAAAAGCCCAAATATCCAGTAAGCGGCAGATCTCTAAGTGAAAAAATGCCCTGTTGAAGCCAGAGGTCAAAAGAGAATGACCGGACTGCTTTGAGATAATAGGAAGGTAACAGTAAGTCAAATAAGCCCTCGTTATAACCGAGGTATGCAGAAACTGAAACTGGTTTCTTGAACATGACAATGAGTTCCCTGGACTCAAATGGCCTCCTGTTAAATCTCAATTCAGCAGAGCACCTTTGGGATATGGGTGGATGGAAAATTCCCATCAGCATGCGCAGCTGACAAATCTGCAGCAACTGTGTGACGCTATTGTGTTAATATGGACCAAAATCTCTGAAGAATGCCTCCAGCACCTTCTTGAATTTATTCCATGAAGAATTAAGGAAGTTCTGAAGGAAAAAGGGGGCCCAAGTTGAGTGAAAGTTCCTCTGGTAAAGATGTCAATAATACTTACAGTGTTGAGGAAGACTGTGTGAATCCATGCAACAAGTGCATTAACATTCTTATTATATTGGGATGAATGATGCCTGGAACTGCATAGATAGTTACCACCACCTATGAAGACTTGGATGTAGTATAAACAGTGGTTTCTTAAAGCACCATAATGGACAGTGTGTGAAAGCAGATGTCATAAGAAATGTTATGACTATGCATCATTAAATACTTGTCTTTGCAAAAAGAAAATTATGAAGCCTATTTAATAGTGTTGCACAGTTTTTGGAATTCAATCAAAAGCTAAATTTGCTTTGGGTAAAAGAAGATTTTTTATGAACTCTTCTCATTTTAGTTTATTTACTTGCAGCTAAAAACTCTAAACTAAGTCACAGTGGAAACTTCTTGCATTTGCATTCAGTGCAAACAGCAACTTCAAGCAGAAATGAGCTTTTCAGACAAGTAAAAACAGAGGAGTTTGTTGAGGAGGGAGCGAAACAACACATCAATTTGTGGCAACTGAAATATGACGTCACTGTGGAGGCCACAGGCAGGGAGCCCACTGCCCTACTGTACAGACACAGAAAGCCAGAGACAGAGAGAGAATGGATAGGCCCAACTCTGAGCCTGTTGCTACTTGCAGGATTGTTCTCCTCTCACAGCATGTGCTTGTTATATTGGCACTGCAAATAACAGTAACAGGGGAGGCAGACTGGTTTCAAGCTTTGCTGTCTCAAAAATTGACTTAATAAGTTTAAAAACATAAATGCTGAAATGCTACCGTTTCATGCAAGAATGCCTGGCTTAAAGAACAGGGTTAATAAAGGAATTCTACATTTCAATTTACTACCTTTTACTACCCATTTTTACTACCTCTACAATATTTTTACTACCAGTACAGAATCGAGTACCAACCTTTTTGGAGTAGTGGTGGATTGACAGCACTAAGCCATTTAAGCTGATAGCCCATCTCTCACTGAAGACAAAACTTTATCCCACTTACTTTAAGGTGTAACTGTGATTTTGTCTTGACTAAGACCTCACACACATTAATATTCTAAACGCATTTCAAGAAGACTAAGGAAATTTGTTTTTTTTTTAGAATATAAACAAAATACAATAAAATTCAAGTTTCCCAAGCCTGTGATTTATTTTCCAATAGAATATTGGAATACTGGTTTGCTGCTGAGGTGTGACGGAAATACTTGTGCTCGTAGCGGACCTTGAGGTTGCAGTTGCAGTGCTTTGTGTAGCACCAAAAAACGAAATAGGGATCTGGTGGTGGTGAATGGAGGATGCTCGGTGTGATTTGGTCACCGTGACACCATTCCATTCAAAGTTATATTTTTTCTGCACACTTTACAAAACACCTCTCAATCATTCCCCATGACTGACTTAACCCTTCTGGGGTCCGGAGTATATTTGGCCATTTTTGACTCCTTTTTTTTAGCTTTATAGTTGACCTTAGAAGCTGTTTACCTTGCCTTGTTTGGTATCATTTTTTTACTTCACGTGTGTGACTTTATGCCGATTCTTTCATTTTGAAATACTGTACTAACACATTGGACTTAAAATCACATAAAAACCTAAAATCAGGGTAGAAAAAGTTGCACATTTGATTCATGGCAGCAGCGTCCGATTAAGCGGTAGTAGCACCGCGCATGCGCACAGCAAATCGGTCAGCGGAACCAATCGAGTCTATCAACGTCAGCTCAGGTCCTGCTGAGTAGTTATATTTTTATACAAATTTTATAGCTAAACGAACTTAAACTGAAAAGTCTGCATCAGTGGAAAAGTCAAAATATATTGAAGAAGATGAAAAATGTACTACCAAGTCAATTCTCTTACTACCTTTTACTAGCCTTAATTTGAGCTCATTTAATTTACTATCTTTTACTACCCCGAAGAAACCCTGAAGAAGAAACCTACCATCACCCTCATGTTATTATCATGTGTAACTAGCAGACTAACAAATGATTTTAGCATTTATCAAGAATAATATAGATTTTTTTAATATTTAGAAGATAAAAATAAAATAAATATTTCATCATGAACCTTAGGTGTCATGGATTCAGACGAAAAGAACACAATTATACATAATTGGTGGGATTGGACACTGGACACATGGTCGTTATGACTCTGGATGAGTCACTGCTGAGAGATTCTGACAAACCCACCAACAATTACGAGAAGTGCCAGTTTTTAGAGAAAAAAAACAACACACTGATGCTCTAATCAACTCATCATATTCAAGTCGCTTTAATAACATCCACTGAGATATAGTGATTGAAGTACCATCAGTGTCAGCTCTTAATCAAATATCCATTTACAAGAGGAAACTTAGTGTACCAGCTACACACTCTAAAGCTTTTAGAGTGAAAAATAACAAATGACTTGGAGAGTAAGGTGGTAACAGAAGGCTTGGCATAGTTTGCAGGATTCGGGGGGGCACTGAGCAGGACTTTGGTGAGTGTCATCATTGGCAACGTCCATGTAAACATGACTGCAAATCCTTCAGATGACACTGGAGACAGAAATGAATGACTAAAGCTTTAATCTGTCCTCTCTGACATGTGCCTTAAGTTGAAGTGAACAGATTCTTTACACGGAGGTTTGCAATATTATCTCGTGAAACCGATCCACAAACCGATCATTTTTCACATCTATACCAATATCTATACTGAAACAGGAACTAAGTAAGAACTATCCAATATTTCTTTAATTGCTTGATAATATATTCAGGGTTTTCTTGCCTTTGAGGTTTTGGCCGTTGAGATGCAACTATACACATAAGCATTATCTGTCCATGTACTATAAACTCACTGAGCCTTTTGTGATAGAGGGTTTTTCTTTTACCATTTGATAAACATAAAACATCTATTATATTTGAGCGAATAAAAACCTCATTAACAATACTGGGTAAAAATATTAGAAAATATTGATAGTTTTCCATTAGTACTAAAACCTCTCAGCAGGAGCTGCAAGAAAAGCCCTATGCTGATTCTGAATCTAAAAATTGATGCATTCAAATTGCTTAATTTGTGTAGCCAACAATCATTTTTAAATCCTGAATATTCAGGTCATAAATTAAGAAATTATTTTTAAAAAGCAGGAACTCTGAGCAATGGATTAGAAAGATAAATAATTTTACACATCACATAATTACCCAACTACAAAAGTCTAAAAATGTAAAGTGGTACAAATATGCATAAAAAGAGCTTTTTTCTTGTTTTTTTAACAGTACTGCACTGTATTGTGGACCTGCTATAAATTTCAGTTAACCACTTTCAGCAAGCAGCTCAGCAATATACTGCAAACTGATTTCTTCTACATGCAAATCAGTGGAAAAAATATAATGCAGTTATTTTGGCCACAATATTTCCTCTCAGTGACTGAAAAGGTGTACTTACAGATGAAGCTGTCCTCCTCGAGGCAGCGGTGAAAGGGGGAGCAGGAATTTGCATCAGCAAATTGTCAACCTGAATAAGAAACAATGTATGGATTATAACTGCACTGATCACATTTCACAGTGAAATCTTTGAGAAGGAAAAACATGCTGACTGCTTACAGTTTTTTGGTCAGTTAAAATTACACAATTAATTGTAGATCAGCACCAAGGGTCCATGACATTTACTGTGATCTCTTAAGGGAATTATACTATTTTGAAACATATGACTGCCATTACAATCACATTCAGTCACTTATGCAATCAATCGCACACATTTGGCACTTTCTGTTATTCTCAATCAGCTGGAGTTTCCACCCAGGATAACAAACATCAGCCAAACACCACTGTTCAGTGACAGGAAAGGCGAGATAATAACGTCATCACCAGTACCACCAACCAAGCAACCACTAAGTGAGTCATCAGTCTGGCAGCCCGTCTAACAAAAAACTGAGTGTATGTGCCCTCTTCTTCAGCACTGACTGAAAATAAAAGCAACAGTGGCCAGCTGAATTCATGCCCCATGACCCAGTGGACATCACAAATGGTTTTAGCCGGGCTTAAAAGGGAAATGCGGCTGAATTTCAGAAATTTAACACAACAATTTGTGACATTCCAGTGTCACAAATGTCACTACCATGGTGTAATATGGTGTAATAGAAAATTTTATGCTATAGTGCCGAATTAATATTTTGTGCGTGTGTGTGTGTGTGCGTGCGTGTGTGTGTGTGTGTTGGGGGGGGGGGGGCTTTGAAGGGTCCTTTTAATTGTTAACATT
>VUQK01014427.1:56916-67065 GCA_015106715.1 Bujurquina vittata
GGGTGGGGGGTGGGGGTGTGGGGTGGTGGGTGGTGGTTTGGGGGGGGGGGTGCTTTGAAAGGTCCATTTCAATGTTAACAATTGTGACGTGAATAAAATGGTGCTAATGACGTCTACTTTCTGCCCTGCTTACAGCAGCATTCACAGTGAACAGTACATTTGTAACAGCATCATCGCTCTGCTGATATTTTAGCATCCATGTGTGGTGCGTTATTCTTACTGCTGGATATTCATGTATCAATCAATGGTTACTGTTGTGTCCCTCTGTGAACGATGGTAAAAGGCTTTTTCTAAACTGACAAACACTGGTGGCTTTAATTAAAGTTCACAAAGTTCAGCACAAATAAAAGCTCAAAGGGAAATGATAAATATGAAACAGTTGGATCCGTTTCCAATAAAATATTGGGGGTCCATATTGACTACAGCCAGACACATTAATCTACCGGAATATTATCTCGATTTATCAAGCACGGTAAAATAATGAAGCTAACTTGCTGCTATGGCTTCTCTGCTAAATGGACTAACTGATTGCGTTAATGTGGGTCTATCCAGGCTTTCCATCACACCATGTACAGCACACAAATACTCGCTTTCTCGCCACCCACACTTCAATTGTCCCAAACTCAGACATAAATCAAACTCACTCGTTTCTCCCTGCTCGGCTGTAATAGGTGAGAAATCATTAACTTTGTGTTTGCCTTGTTTAAACCTCTCCGTCATACTGCAAGGAAATAAAACATCTGTGCGGACTACGTTACGCTCAAAAGTGCTTCAAACGAGACGCGCACACAAAACAACTGAACAAGTCGACTGTGAACAGGAAGGGAGATGCCCACCGAAAAGAGAGATGAGGAACACAGACACAGACACCAAATCTGTGACGAAATATTTTAGTACAACTCAAAACACCCGAGTACCGATCATGTTTCACCGAGAATAGCCTCGGTACCGTTCAAATTACGGAAACCTGCCACCTGAACGTCCCGAAACATGAGTGTCTGTAAATGTCCGAAATAACTAAATTCATCATCCTTTCCCGTAAATACTTTCAAGAGACGCAGCGCAAATTAATCAAAACTTCAAAAATGTCGCGTTAGCTGTTGCGCGCTAGAGAGAGAAAACGACATGAAGCTGTCAGAGTGCGCACATGATACGGTCGGTATAAGTTTCCCCCCTCTGGAAGCTAAAGCACACCCAGAGTTTGTAGGAAAACGGTTAAACGCGGTTTCTTACCGGTGATGGGCTTTATCCGCTTCCCGACGCGCTCGTGTCTGCGGCACTGCACGCGCTCTTCCTGCGCCGCGCTCCAAGCACGCGCACCCTTTTATGAGGCACCATTTGTGCCGTTCGCGCTCGATCCCCTTCACGACCTCCACAGCGCATCGATTGGCTTTAACATCCACGACGCAAATCCTTCCGCTTACCAATGGCCTCGCCGCGCTCACGCCCTCTGGGCCCCCACACCACTGCTGCCTGTCCGGCATAATTCATTTGATTTCCAGCCAGCACAAGATATGGATTACTGTTTAATGGTTCTACAACTCCCTCTGGCCCTCAGTCTTTCGTTAATGGTCCTCATATGTTGATTTTTTTCTTAAATAGTAGTCGGGGATACTGAGCTAAACTGAAAGTTATCCAGTGTGTTTATTTTTATGCAGAAAAAAAAACGAAATAAGTTTCGATTTAGATGTAGTACCGCGATGGACTGGGCCTCTCTATGATGTACTTTTGCCCATGCCAGCTGGAATGGCTGCAACCTCTTCAGATAAAAGATAAAATGAAGCCAGTGCAGAAGAGCAAAAAATAAAAAACAAAACCCTCAATTTCTTCAGTTCACTCTTGAGGCTTGCTCTAAAAGCGAATCAATCCCCACAGAATGTCATCTTAAAATGCCCAGCTTCAGCAATATAATCTTTAGATGAAAATAGGGGAGGTTTACAATTCAAAATTTCAATTCAGTTTCATTTATATAGCATCAAATCACAACAACAGTCTCCTCAAGGATCTTTATATTGTAAGGTAAGGATCCTACAGTACTATACTACAGTATTGTACTGTACTACAGTACCTCAACCATCAGATGATCCTGTGAGCAAGCACTTGATGATAGTGGGAAAGAAAAACTCCCTTTTGATAGGAAGAAACAGGCTCAGGGAGGGGGAGCCATCTGCCTCCACCAGCTGGGAGGGAGGGGAGGGAGACAGGACAAAAGACATGGTGTGGAAGAGAGACCGAGATTATTATTAAATAATGATTACAGTCTAGAGCTAATTTTCTCCTCAACAGCTGTACAGAAATTTTTTTAAACATAACTCACCTGTTTGGACTTTGTTAAAGCTTATAGGAACACTCAGTAATTTTAGTCATAAATATACATAGATTAGTATCTAATTACATTGTCCAACAAACTGATGGGTTCTCATAAAGTTAGAATTAATCCATTAAAAATACATAAGTGCGGGCACCAGTTTGTGGAAGCCACCATGTTCCCCCATCATATTTGAATACAGTGGACATCTTCCTTCCGACTAATAGCATTTTAGGTATGTGGGTAGAGACTGGCCAAAGGCCACCATGCTATTTTGACTCATTAAGCTAGATCCCTCCGCAGTGTTTGTGTGGGGGCCTAAATTCCTCCTAAATTAAATGCTAATGTACATCTTTTACAGTCAGTCTATGCACTGAACAAATAGGATCAAGTCTCTACAGACCTGCGAGCAAGTACAAAGTTTTCCACAGACAACCTCATGATTGTAAAGAGAAGATGATGTTGGGTTTTTTAGTAACAATTCCACTATTGGGTGTCATTCGGAGCAATTTATATTCTACAACATTTATACCAAATACTTTAGATTCATATTAAATATGTTGCAATCACATGAGTTTCATTGGCCCACAGGCCTGAAGCCGGGAGGTAATGGGGGGGGGGGTGTCCTTGTTTTATGGAATTAAATGATCTCTATATACATTTTTAAAATATTACAGGACAACTCTAGGATATATGGATTGTTATTTTGCTGACCTCACTTTGAGAACCACTGTTCTACAGTATAAAGTAGGTATTTAGATACGCATACGCCTGTTCTAGTTAGACTCACCTCCAGTAGTGTTACTGCACTGTTGTTCGCATTGTGTTACCCCTTTCTTCATGCACTGTGATGTGTTGTACTGTTGCAATACGCAGTTCTTTTTTGATCTTGCATCGTTTAACTAGGCTCTGCTGCGCTGATGTTGTCTCTGCACTGAACAATACAGTGTGCTGCCTTTGACATTGCCACCCACCACAGCGGCAGTGTAATGTATTGCAGCATCACACATTAACAAATACTGTATGCATGTTGCACAGTGTGTTGCACTGTTATGTTGCTCAAAACTCTGTTGCATTGTGTTGTGTTCAAGGGCAGACTCAGGAGTGTTTTAGAATAATTTTGATGCCTTGGTTGTTGCCAGGCAACAGCTGTCCTGAAAGAGAGATGAATGGTGTCCCTGGGCACTTTTTCATCTTTCTTTTCTTCTCAGCGCCTCACTTTCAGAGAGATTATGTTGAGTATAGATGTAGTCTGACTTCAGCACTTTCTAGCAGCATCTCTCCCTGAGCAGATACTTACATCAAATCAAGATGTCAGTTTAGGGAGTACAAAGACACGACTCACATGGTAATAATCCCACAGATGTAATCGAAGGAGTATTAGGTTCTTCTTTCTAATAAATCTTATTAAAATATTACTGTTACTCGTACTCACCAATCAATCCCCAGCTTTTCTTCATAAAATATGTTGACAAGTCTCGTTTTGATTCACAGCCATGTTAAGCCCTCTGCTTCTCATTCATTTACCAACCCAGTAGTCTAAATTGGGCTTAAAAATTCTCTGCAGGGTGCCCACAAAGTGTAACCTGCTTGTACTGTCTCACACAGCTGGCTGAATTCATCATGGTAATACCCTCCATCACCAGAACCATATTCAGTGCCTGCTTTAGATCATCAACATTGGAGTCTATCAACATGTATGACTCTGCCTTCTCATCATGTTTCACACAGCAGCATGTCTGAGACCTTTGTGCAGCTATTTTGCCAGCTTCAGGGGCATTTAGCTATAATCTATACCCAGTGCTCATTTTCTTGAAGTTTGCATAACCAAGGATTTCCATGGAGTAAAGACATTATACATTGCACGTATACAACTCTGCTATTGTGTTTCATAAGTGCCTTTTCCCCAGCAGCAATGATACAGCTACTAAACCTGCTTATGGGAATGGTAGGCCATAAACAATACATGCTGTGCCCTTTCTCATACAAAAGGCAATTAGTGGAGACCGGCAGCATATTTTACATATAAATAATAATAATTCATCTGCAGAGAGCGTAGGCTCCTTTTGTTTTGTGGAGGAAATGCATTCATTTCAGACTGGTGAGGCAGCGGTGGTGCATCTTGACACACATGAACAGAGAATGAAATTAAACCATTCAAGTAGTGTGCAGCTGTGTGGTTGATTTCTATGCCATACAATTTAACCCTGAATGGGTAGTGTTGCCTTTTATCACTCCTTTGTTATGCAGTTTGCTCACAACTGGTGTTGTTGCCAATCTGCATTCATTACTAATGCATGCGTGTTTGGAAATAGCAAAACAGAAAGGAGAGCAGAAAGATGTATTTTTTTGGTGAAGATTATGAGTTTGTAGGCATAATATAAGCAGCCATTTACACCTGGTGTTTCTGTCAAATCTAACCAGAGGGAAATAATTCCAAAACACACTCACTCACATAACTTCTTGTCCAATTTGTGTCTCACAGGAGACACTTTCTGAGATTTGCTACAGCCACCACTGCTACTCTGCAGAATAAACAGTGTGCAGGTGTCTGATTGGATGCATCAGCCATCAGGAGTCGCAAGAGGCGAGATGTACACAAGTCAAAATAAGTTCTCATCAAATCACCATCAGTAAACAGAAAGACAGAGCCTGGGCATTTGCTTCACTACACAGAGTTTTAATCAATGTTAGAAAAGTGCAATCGGGAGCTTATAAAAAAACCCAAAACCCTTACAGAGCTCTTAAGCACTCCTTAGTGTCTTTAAAGTATGGGTATAGGAGTCACAACAGAGAAAACACACTTGCTTCCCTCTGATGGAATTGAACATGTCAGTTACATACATACAATACAACATTTCCACCCTGAAAAGCAATTGTGCAGCAGATTTTTAGGAAATCAGAGATTTCATCCAAAGATTTTCTGCGACAGTTTGTGTGACACAGGCTGATCAAACTTCAGAAGCTCATTATTAGTTATTTACTGACTACGGCAACGCTACATGTGAGGATGCAATGTTAAATTAAAGTCATAGATTTCACTGCGCCCTGATGGTGAAACATAAATCACACCCAGACTCTCTGAAAGGTACATTGTCTAAGGCAGGCATCTGTGAATGAGTATGCAAGAAAAGCCATCCGTTAGGACAAAGTGCACTTGGCAAAAAAAGCAAACGTCCACTATTTACCATGCAACATGTAAAAAATAGAATTCACGATGTCTTAACACCATGATATTCTGTCAGGCTTATGGATTGTTTTGTCATGTACAGGAACATAAAATGTATGCGCTACTTTTTCTGGACTGATCGTACAACAGCTCTTTTTCTTGGCTCGCTTTTGAAGATCTCATTACTGTAGAGCACAAATGTGATATATATATATTTCAGTGGTGAATAAGCTCCATTTTTGCAGTCTAGAAATGATCTTTGGTGAAAATGTAAACAATTGCACCAGACGAAAAGTAATGCTTGAGGAAAAATGAAGGAAAAAACAAACAAACAAAAAACAAAAGCAAAACAACATACTTCACACAAATATGTCTTTATCTGATTAGGAGTCTTGTAACTAGCCATCAATGGATTATTATAACTCGCTCTGTCCTAAACATCAAACAGTGTTCATAATAAGCAAACTGTAACTCCTCCCTGAAACAATGAGGACAGATAATGCGGTAAGCTTTGCAGTATACATTACAATAGAGATACTCTTTAGGATCCCTTTAGGATATTGATTAACTGAGGCATAATGAAACAGCAGATAGCTGCAATGAGCAGGGAGATTCAGCGACTGAAACAAAAGCAAGACAAAGAAAAAAAAAATGGGTTAATGTGGATACAGATGGCACATAAGAGGGGTACAGACATCCATTTCTCCCTGATTCCAGACATAAGGCACATTACAGGGTACGTAGTTATTTCCAAACCCAATCCCCACCCAAGTATAAAAAAATCAGCATGACAACACGCTGGTTTTATTTGACATTTTCCTGCCTACACTACAGCTTCATCCCCCATTGAGTGCAGGACACATGTGCTCATCAGTCTGCAGTCTGTTCATTTAACTATCCACCTTCGCACCCACCCATCTCGGTCTGTCTACTTTCCAAAGGCACTTTACCACTGCTCCCAGCTCCAGTCATCCCCACCTCCAAACACAACAAAAAAGCCAAAGATGGTGAGGAAGATGACAGCGTTTCCCGTCATCACCAATCCACAGGCACCCCACTTGATCTGCACAACAGAAATGCCCATTAGATTTCAACTGTCATGCATTTATTACACATATCCAAGGATGAATTTATGCTCATTTACTATGATCAGTGAAATGCTTTGCTATAGTTTGTGTGAGGAAATCAACTCAAAAATCTTTGATAGTAATTTAAGAGAACTCACTGTGCTAGTACGGGCCAGAACAATGGGGAGCCCAAACGATGATACCACGATGCCAGTTGTTAAGAAATAGGCCAGCTCTCTGCATGCATTGCTGGATTCAGAGTCATCACTGAGGCGTCTGGATATGAAGGTCGGGATGGGACTTAATACGTAGAAAATCAGGACAAACATCGGCCAGTAGACCCTGCAAAAAGAGGCAAAATGGTCACAAAGAATTTATGACAGAAGGTGACAAAGTCATCCCAATAAAATAAATATATGAAACACTCCAACCAACTGCAAAGAATAAAACATTTTAACACACCTAAAGTTCAGTTTACTTGTCATTAGGAGTTCTAAAACTGTGAAACCAGTTACATAATATTGTTCTGGGGCTCGCAGGGAGCGCTCCAGTTTTGAAGTAGCAACTTCAATCAAATCAGCCAGCTCAACTCGGGCTTGAATTTTGAAAAATTAAAGAGAAAAGTCATATGAGAAAATATGACGATTTCAGAAGCGTTGACATTTATAGGTAGGAGGCCCTAATGAAAGGCTGCATTGCAGAAAACTGGCTTTCCTGGAGTGTGACTAATGTAATAAACTACAAATGCAGGTCTCCATTGCATTGATTAAAAATGTTTTTTCTTTGAAGCTTCCTATCAAAAGTGACACAAGTTGAAAGTGCACTTAATAGATGATGGTACTCTTTTGAAGGCATTTGTGAACGACGTAGCTCCAAACTTTTTATCTCTTTAAGCCAATAAGTCAGTGTCATAGAATAACATTTGTTTACGTTTACAAGGAGAACTTACCCATACTGTTCCAGTGCACAGCCAAGCAGAAGAAACGTCAGTCCAATAGCACCACTAAAGGACAAACCAACCAGTGCTGAAGGAGACATCAGTAACTACATTAATCAGACTGGCAGAGCAAATATTCGCTAGGCCTGTAGCATTCGCTATAATGTTGCCTCTAAACTAAGAGTTAAAATACAATGAACAAAAGCAACAACTTTATTGTTTAAAGGTCAGTAGGTTATTAAGCTGATAACGTAGATATACGCAGATAACGTAGATCGCTGGCAACAACTCTTATTGACCTGCGACATCGATGGAAGTTTCGATATGATACAGCAAAGGTTATGACAAGAGTTGAAAACTCGGCTAACAAACTTTTAACTTCACAAACACTTAATTCTCAACTCTCGGCTGACTCAAAAGAGCCTAAACAAAAATACCTTTAATGCCTGCCATTGCGGTTAACGTGTGAAAAACCCCTCTTTGTGTTTATTGCTGCTCTTTGTGCTCTGTTTACGTGCTCGGGCTCGATTTCTTCGTACAGCAACTTCCTGCTTCCTCCGTCGGGGTTTCCTTCTTTTTGTCAGGTGACGTCCTTAAAGCTACAGCAGCTCTGCGGCTGTCTGAGCTTTGAACGTCTTTATTGACGCAAAAGCTTCGCTTCAACTTTCTGTACCCTACTTTTCAAACGGATTTATAGTTTTCTTGTTTTCCACTACCTTTGTGTTATAGGAGAAACTTACTTGTAGTTTTTCCTAATTGAATAACTGGTGACGCAACTAGTTAGACTCTTACTTAAATAATAGCAATAATCCTGCTAATGTTGCAGTTTTAAAATATACCTAAAAAGGAAAATAGTCATTGTGCAGAATTGTGCATTTATGCAGCATGATTGGTATTTGCTCCTTTAAATGATTCAAGTTCATGTTTCTGACCACAGTGTCAGAAACAGACCCCATGACCACAGCATGAGGTCCCAGCATCTTTTAGTGGGACCTGTGCTCACAGCAAAGAACCCTGCAGCCCAACTGGCCTTCGCCCAAGAACAACAGAACTGCCAGGTCCATCAGTGGAAACCGTATTCGTCACAAATGAGAGCTGGTTCATGCTGAGCACATGTGACAGGAGTGACGCAGTCTGGAGACTGCAGGGCAAATCTTATGATGCCTGCATCATCTGTGATGAGAGTGGGGCACCAGTGGCAGACCTATCAGTTCTGGTGTTCTCTGGGGAATGCCAATCAAGCTGCACAGTGCTGTTACCTTAATGGAGTCAGTTTATACTAGATTTATATTTTAAAATTTGCAAAAACAATATGAAACTAAAGCTTTAGAAAGTATGGCGTACAAAGCACTATATTTGCACATAGTATATTGGAGAAAAAATAGAAAGTAGCCATAATGTGAAAGTATATTAAAATTTTAGCTCAGTAAAGTATTTGAGTAAATGCAAATGCATTCTATCACTGGTCCTATAC
The DNA here is from genome assembly GCA_015106715.1 of Bujurquina vittata. Lineage (NCBI taxonomy): Eukaryota > Metazoa > Chordata > Actinopteri > Cichliformes > Cichlidae > Bujurquina > Bujurquina vittata. Next base: position 65,872 of record VUQK01014427.1, read on the forward strand.
ATGCTGGCATCCAATGTCATTGGGCATTGCTAGAATAATAAAACTCTAGTCCTATGGCATTGCTGTGGAGGCACCAGGGAGCCCAATCATATTTCAACCCTCGACACCCCTTGAATATAATACTGCATTTTGGATTTTACTTCACTAGAGAGGTGTGAAAATACTTCTTAGTGCTGCTTAGGCATCAATAAAAGTTGAATGATGTAATGCAGTCTAATAATAGGCAAACGGTATTCAGTGTTGTAAGAGTTTATACACTGTATTATATCTAAGTCAAATGTAATAATTTTATTTTTAATGGGATTTTGTTTACTGAGGTTATGTTTAGGCAGGGGCTATTTTCCTCCTCAGTTTACTTCCTCATCCATTTGCAGTTTGTAATATAACATTGTGTTGACTGACAGATTCTGATGACTCAGCAATTTTAGTCATTATCTTAAACTTGTGCAATCTTGGCAGCATCGCCTGTCCAAAACAAGGATGATACAGTTAGAGAGCTGTCAGTGGAACCAAAGCTCACAGCACGGTGACCTCACATGAACCAGAGCTGGCCTTCCTCTTGTTGTGTTCCAGGTTCAGTGTATTATGGAGATGAAACCAGAAGAAAGGGACAGGACTTCAAAGGGCATGAGTGATCACAGAGCTGGACCAGATGTTTGTGGACTCATGCTGTTGCTGTCCAGATGGAAATCATGTAGTGCAGTCACCAGATATGGATAAACCATATTAAAAATGATTGTTCTTATAGTTTAAATGTTTCCCCCTTTTTTCGCTCTGGTGTTCTAAAAGTAGCAGTTTACGTTGTGCTTATATGTAGTGCAGTTTTTTCATTTTCATTTCATTTTCAGCACTACGGAGTTGAATAAGCTGGGATGCCGTCACTCATACTCAAGCACCCACCCACGCACTCAACTTCAATTTCAGGTTATTATTCGATTCAAGGTTTTATTTTCCCTAAATTAAGGGGTATACATTACCCAAACAACTGCTCTTTCCTTTTAAATTGAACACCTGCTGCACGAGGAAAAGTTATTTCACACAAAACTGTCATGTTCTAATTTTTTCAACTCCATCTGTCAGGTAGTCTTCATATATATATATATATATATATATATATATATATATATATATATATATATATATATATATATATATATATATATATATATATATATATATATATATATATACACA
>VUQK01014431.1:0-10359 GCA_015106715.1 Bujurquina vittata
AAAGCACAACTTCCACCCATGGAAAAAAAAAAAAAAAAAAAACAACCCAAACCATCCCCTGCCAGTGATGTAGGTGATGTAGTGATGTGACCTTTGAAAGTTTAAAGTTCATTTTTATAGCCTCTCCATCACCTGATCTAATCTATGCAAATGTCACTGAGATTTCCCCCAATATGGTTTACACTGCTGCTCTGTGAATGAAAGCAGATGCTATGGTGCCATTGTTCAGACCAAGACTGTGAGGGTAGTACAGACTATTACCTGAGTATTTACTGAATGCACTGGATGGGAAGACAAGGTGTCTCTGCGCCCTGAAAGATGCCACCACAGAACAACCTGCCCCTCGCTCCCCAATTGAAGTGACACAGCTGAGTCGACCAAAGGTTACAGAGTTGATTCTCATTGCTTTTTAATAATATTCACAATCCATTGCCAGATACTGCCACAACACGGGCCACTTGCTTACTCACTACTGTAGTACGCTATCTCTCCTGTAAAGTCATCGTGATCTCAGGACAAAACGCACGCAGCTGACATCTGATATTGTCCAGTCTCTTCGGAGCAGCCGATAGTGTAGCACAGCCCGCCGGGACGCGCACCCCCGCTGGATATCACCCCTTCGTGCACCTGTGGACCAGCAAACCTGACTCTTCCCGGGCCTGTGTGAATCGGAATGCGCACTATGTAGCGGCGGAATGAAAGCACAGCGAAACCTAAACCCAATCAGAGCCGGATCCCTCAGTGAGTCATTGACTGAAGTCTATGAAGCATCAGTGACCGCACCATGTAGTTCATGCACACTAGCCTAATCTCCATTGTCCCCATTCTCTTCTCTTCTGTCTCTCCCCCCCTTTCTTTTTGGCAAATGCACTCAAACACTCGCTTCCTCTGATCATCAGTTTACGCACACCGGACATATTTTGCAGTTTTTTTTCTCTTCCGTGGTACTCACCAAGCACCCCAGACGAGGTGGAGGACGTTTGTTGCTGCTGCTGGTTGTTGGTCCTGTCCTGCTGCTGCTCGCTTGGCACCGTCCTCTCCATCCTCTCCCCTGCCCCGTCTCTGCCGCTGATGTCTGCGGCGCTGCTGCTGCCACTGTTTACAGTAGCGTCGGCATCAGCTGCTGCGGTGCCCGCCGCTCGCATGGTGGTGCACAGATAGTCCAGCTGGCGAATTGGCTGGAAGACCGCACGGAGGACGCTGCTTTTATTTCATGGCCTTTGCATGTAAAGGGAAACCCTAATGTATCTGAAAGATGAGGAGGAGGAGGAGGAGGAGGATCATTAACATGGCATCTACACGTTACGCGCACCAGTCGTGACTGGATGACGACAGAGTTTAGGGAAACACCTTGCAGGCTACAGGTCCATAAACGAGGGTCTCACAGTCTTCCACGCAGACCTGAAGGTGACTGCATGTTTCATATATTCTCATATTAATGTCCACATTCTGTTTTTGAAATATCTATGAAGCCAACAGCATTGCATGGACACTCTGGAGTCCCATAAGGTATACACACATATATGTTTTTTAACTCGTGAGAGCAGGTTTTATGAACTTTAGGGATTCTGTATAGTAATGGATGTGTTTTAGATAAAATGGAAACAAATCAGAAATCTTATGTAGGCTACTCAGAGTCTTCTAAATTTGGGTGAAAAGCATCCTGTCCACTGAATGGGAATAAAGACTTACAATGCTTTTCCTAAGCCAGTATTCCCTGTTCAAAATAAAGATGGCAGTATTCCAGATATGATTTCCCATCCCTTTCCCTCCACTTATTCAATTCATTATCACCAAGGGTGATGGAGAGGGTACACCCTGGATAGGTCACGAGTCTCAGGTTAACACATAGACAGAACCATTCACACCTATGGGCGATTTAGAATCACTAATTAACTTAGCCCCACATCTCTGGACTGTGGAAGGAACCCAGAGTACCTGGAGACACGTGGTGAACATGCAAACTCTGCACAGAAAGGCCAGATGATGGAGTCAAACCCAGGACCTTCTTGCTGTGAGGCAAAAGTGCTAACCACCACCACTATGCTGCCCGATTTTGCAAGATAAGCATTAAAAATACCCTAAAATCATATTTTTGGTGCAGTGGATTGCATAGGATTTCATTCAATAAGTCTTTGTGAATTCCAAAAATAAATTCAGGCTAGTGGTATTTTGTTTTTGTTTTTAAACTACTGGGGTTTTAGGCAGGCAAATGCAGCCAAGGAAGTGGTTAGCATAGTTTAGAAAGTGAGTGGACTAGTGGTGACAAAAACAGGAGCTCTAAAGCTCAACTCATTCACTAACTTCTATACAATATGCACTCAGTAGGTTGCTTAAAAATCAGCATTAAATTAAGATTTCTGACACTTTGTAATAAAGGTCAATGAATGATATCTCATAATTTTGGCACTGGTTACATGTGGCTCTGACCTGCAGACCGTAGCCTTTTTGTTTCATTGTATATTTTTTGTGTAACCTTCTGACCTAGTTACATATGCAGAATTTGTCAGTGTGACTACTGCTTTTTCTGTTTTTCCATTTTTGTGCTAAGCTAAGCTAGGGCACTTTAACATAAAGACACAGAAAGAACATGAGCTGCCAGTGCCACCCCTCAGCCTCCTGGCAGTAGCATCTTTATGTGGCACAAATCCCCTGAAGGACAAGTTCTAGAACACATAATTACTAGATCTCTGTAGATCCTAATGGGGTGCATATGACCCTTCATGACCTTATTCACCAAATCAATTAAAAAGCAAATGACTAAGTAAGAACCATCCATCCTTTTTTTCCCCTTATCCAGTTCAGGGTCATGGGGCACTGGAGCCTATCCCAGCTGTCACAGGGTGAGAGGTGGGGTGCACCCTGGACATGTAGCCTGTTTGTTGCAGGCCTTAACAGAGACAAACAACCATACTCATTCACACTGACACTTAAGAATCACTAGTTAAGCCAACCTCACTAACTGCATGTCTTTGGCTTATCGGAGGAAGCTGGAACACCTGGAGAGAACCCACACAGATGCAGGGAGAACATGCAAAACCAACACAGAAAAGCCCCAGCCAGATGGTGGATTTGAACCCAGGACCTTCTTGCTGTGAGACAACAGTGATAAACACTGCACCACCGTGTTGCCGTGAGTATAACCCTGGACTAATAAATGCTAAAATCATAATAAATATAATCCACTGAGAATACTTTCACTTTCTGTGATTGGCATTATTAAGGTAAAAGCTAACTCGTATCAGATTTTACTAGATGGCTTCAATTTGAAAGTCTTGGGTGACATCCTTTTCCAGTTATCACGTTTACAAGATTTTTGGAAAACCTGACCCCTGACCTCTACCTTGAGGTCAAGATCTTTGAATATCTTTCCAGCTTTTTACCATCGCTGTCATTATCCAACAAAGAAGTGCATATGAATATTTCCAAACCATCAAAGTTCCATTCATCCATCCCGCCATCTGTTAAGTAAACATTAAGTAAAATCTAAATAAATATCTTACTTTATCAGCTAAACTATATTGTGAACAGGGGAGAAAACAGAATGCACATTTATTTCTTATAAGCTTATTCATCCATTGCTCCTCTATAGTTTCTGTTAGTCAGAACAAAAAACAAATGTGTATGTTGATATCTGCTGGCCACCCTGTGGTGACAGATTTATCAATGTCACTCACCAATCACTTTATTAGGTACACTTAGCAGCAACATTCATACACATGTAGACAAGACAACCTACTGAAGTTCAAACTGAGTATGAGAATGGGGAAGAAAGGTGATTTAAGTGACTTTGAATGTGGCATGGTTGTTGGTGGTGGATGGGCCGGTCTGAGTATTTTGGAAGCTGCTGATCTACTGGGATTTTCCCACATAGCCTTCAGGGTTTACAGGGAATGGTGCAAAAAAGAGAAACAAAATACAAAATAGGAAGGAAACAGAGCATTTGGGGAAGCAAGTGTGTTTCAGACTGATGAAATACCATTTTAAAATACCACAATGACACAGCTTCTTAACTAAAAAAAAGGTTGTAGGCAGTCACTTATATGGTGATGGATGCATTTATTTAATTTTTTGTTAGTTCTCGTGAAAGGCCATCAGGCAGCTCACCAGCATACCTGTGTGCACTCTCACAAACATTTTCATGAATTGCTAAATTATCCGGTTTCCACAAGCCTATTAGACTGCTGTATACGTTTTGTGTTTGATGACATCAAAGGAACATTAACAAACAATGGCTGTTATACCATTGCACATATCAGAAACCTAATTTAAGTTAATGCATTTTAACTGCTGAGGTCTTCTCAACCAAGGTATTGTCATTATAGTGTTAGTTTCATAAAAACAAACAAGTTTGGAGATTTATTTAAACTTTTATTACCAATATAATTACATTATTTAAAATTAGTGTGGTGTGTCCGGGTGAACTGGCTTGACATCTGACGTGCCTTAGCACCAAACAGGTTGAAAGCAGTTTGAGGCTGTAAAGTTAAAAGGCTACTATCAGTCCCATGTGCATCATTCTGTGTAGCAGACAGTAAGCAAGAAGTTGTGATAGAGGATGATGGAAGTGAAAAAAGAGAGCAAAATGAAGGTTCCCCTGAGGGGGATGGAAAGGATGAGCAGAGGGCAGTGCATGTGAGAAAGCTATGATTGCTGAAGTTTTTTTTTTTTTTGTGCCATGGGAATAATGAATTCTTAAATAGAAATGAAGAAAATAAGCTTGACACTCCAAGCAAAACTCATTTAACCATAAAGTAACTGTAGAATAAAATATGCTGAGAAATGTGGGGAGATGTCAAATTGAGCAGACTTATGGACATATGGATTTTCATTAAATGCGTAGGTTATTACTGGCTACCCTAATGACAACTACAGGTTATTGTGTACAATTATCAGCCCAATTATTTGTTAAACTAATAATTGTTTATTACTTGATCCATTTACATGGATCAAGTAAATGGACTAGTTCTTATATATTGGGGCAGCAGCGGCACACCAACACCTAAGCGGAGTGGCAGAGTGGGTAGGTGCTCGCCTCACAACCGTAGGGTTGCTGGCTCGAGTCCCCTTCTGTCATTGTGACCCTGGGCAAGACACTTAACCTACATTGCCTAAGTGTGATTGTGGTTGTGTGGTCAGAGGGGCCGTAGGCGCAAATTGGCAGCTGCACTTCTGACACACTTCAGACTGCCCCAGGGTAGCTGTGGCTACATTAGTAGCTTCCCACCACCAAGTATGATTGAGATGTGCATGAAATTGCAAAGTGTCTAGAAAAGCACTATATAAGACTAATGCATTATTATTGTATAGCACTTTTCCACTTGAGCACTTAAAGCATTTTATACAACATGTTTACATTCACCCATTCATTCATTCATGCACTTTTTCTACACCTAAGTGCTTTCTATCTAAGATTCACACTCCAGTGAATGAATTGGTGCAACTCGAGCTTCAATATCTTGCCTAAGGATACTTTGGCATGCAGACTGGAGCAGCCAGGAATCAAATCACCAACCTTCCGATTAATAGATGACCTGCTCTACCTTTGAGCATCATTTAAAGCATCCAGCAGCTTGTTGACACAAAGAATTAAGGCAAAAGGGGGTCTAGCTCAGTAGTATCAGGGTGTACCTAATAAAGTGGCCAGTAAGTGTATATGCCACAGTAACCAAGCCCACTAAATTTGTTTTCAAAAATATTAAGCAGAACAATTTGAAGCCTTAAATGAGATTGTAATAACGGTATAAAGTACTTAAATATCTATTTATCATTTTCCACCAACAATATCAAAGAAAGTGCTCAGCCCAGTAGCAACATAATAATTAGAGTTATTTGAATTAATTATTCATTCACACCTTCTGCTGGTGTTGTCGCACAAAGGCACATCTGTTTGCCTGCCACAGTTTCTCACTGTCATGTCAGCACATGGACCTGACAAATTGTCCCTCAGCTCTGCCTCTTGAAAGAGGAGGTTTTGTGTCTGTTTCACTGCACTGAGCAAAAGTAACCAGCAGTGAAAGGTAAGCGTGACTGAGCACTGGCAAAGTAAGCTGAATTTAGAGATAAAAATAAAGTAGGGCTGTTGATTAGCTTTCTGGTCATGACTTAACACGCCAGTATGGGCTACGGTTTGGCTAGAAGTGAAACAAACTTCAGGTCCAAAAGCTATATTAACTTCCTGTTTTGTAAACTGTTGTGACCTCCTGGCTTGTAAAAGAGAAACAGAATCATAAGGAAGCTAAATGATGCATTCATAACACCATGTTCCAGAAAAGCAATACACTGCCATAGACACTAGATGGAAGCAGCAGACAGTTTAGTGTTATTAAGTGAGGGTTCAGGCTGCTGCAAAATTATTATGTGAACTAAAACCCTTTTTATTAACAATGAAAGGAAGACACCACAGATCTGTGAAATACAGACACAAACACACACACAGACTATTGTAATATTAACCACAAATAAGTATGGGGCTGTCTTTGTCATGGACTGAGATACAAATACACAACTCTCCACAAAAAAATGCTTTGCTGCACTAACAGCTTTGTTGGAAGTTGGCAGAATGTAGATATAAATCAAAATGTTGCATGTTGTTATCCGCACTTTTAGCAGCCCAGTTATCTTCACTGCACCTCTGTGGTACCATTTTGTGATTAACATGGGAAATGGGAGGAGTCACGTGACCTTTGAAAAGTACCCATATGAATTTAAGATATTATCAGAGACATTTGAAAGAGAGGATGTTCCACAGAGCTCGCTATTTGTTCTGATTTACTTTCCCCTTTGCTCAGAATAAACAGACCCAATAACCTCAAGAGCTTTGTGTGGTGATTGATGTCCTCAGTGTGAATGTCAGACTGAAGTATATACCCGCTGTGAGTTTAGCTCTGTTAACTCTTTTTTAGCAGACTAGGTGATCAATAATCTTCTCTCTGTTCCCTCCTGTAGGATCTGGGGTTCTCAGCATGTGATGGATAATCAATTAGATTGCAGGCCCACCCAAACCTGTTTCCCTTTTGGAAAGAGGTTTGGGTGGGCCTGCCTTTTGTTTGTTGTTTGCACAGCTTTCCTTTGTTACATACTGCAGGTACACAAACTGACAACAGTAAATGTTTATTCTGTACAGGAGTTTCTGGTGAATCATTTTGTGTGTCTTACACTGACAGTGGTCAACAAACTGACAAGGTTTTTCACCATATATTGATGTATGTTATTCTGTTATTGACATTACAGTTAGCCCCATCATCAGGACTACATTTGAATTAACCCAATACTTTGATTTATGAGCAAATCAAATGCAAAACAAATGGCGTTCCCATCAGTCTCAGCTGTACCTTGTTCAGTCTTTCCCTATTGAGCATTCCTGCAAGCTGATGTTAGCGTTTACCTCAACTCTGCTTGTTCTCTTCTATAGGTCCACGTACAAACCCACGAATAAGAACACAACACAATATTTTAGTTTTACTCCCCCAGACATGTTGGTGTGGTGGTATGTACAGTTATACAATTTTACATGTATTTTTATTTATAATAAATGAATTTTATTTGCTGCCCTTCTCATTTAGGACTATCAAAAATATTTATTTAGCCAATAGTCACATTCGTGATTTACAATTTACAGTTCATTAACTCAAATGGATATTGGGAAGCCATAATTATTGACATAATTATGAGCATCTAGTATCCAGGAGCCCTGAGATTTCATTACAGCATCTGCAGGTAAGTGTTGGTGTCACAGTGTGTGTGTCAATCAAATAACTGAAAACATTTGGTCCGCATGGTGTTCATAAAGAATATTAGAGTAAAACTACTTTACAGGTGATTGACAGATCATTCTAGCTGTGAAGTAGGGTAGTGAAAATGCTATAGTTTGAAGTCACTTTACTGCCTCAAAGACTGGGCAACGATCGACTCAACTGCATCATATCAGTGAGTGCATGAACATAAATTCCATCTGTCCAGCAGTTAAAGTTGAACCAAAATACTCCTTTTCCACAGGATACTTACTTGGAGGATAATAATGGTCAGCAAATGAAAGTCTCACAAAGAAATGAAGGTTTATAAAGCAAATTTTGATTTGAATCCTGTTGTAAACATGTGTGCAGTTTGAGAGCTCAGACCTGCAGGCTTCTCGCACAGAAAATGAGTCAGAAATGTTAGCAAGCCAACACAAGACAAACATGCAAGACACCTACTAAAAGGGCTAGCTTCTGAAGCTAAGGGTGAACTTACTTTTTCCAAGTCAGAATACATGTACTAATATAATAATATTTGTTTGTTCAAATAGGTCAAAGAACATCAGCTGTATGAAATGTGAAATATACTTACCTTTCCACATATCAAAAATGGAAGAACAGCAAAACTGATCACTCTTGATTGGAGACTGGACAGCCTTCCAAATACAATTGTCAGATAATGCATATCTTATTGTGCACACACAGAGGTACCAGAGAAGGCTACAGCCCTAATGACAAGCCTTACGACTCTAAATAAAAATACAGTACTTAAAATCCCTGACAAATGTGATCCTTAAATAAAATTAAGAGCCAAACATCCACTGTCTGTATATAATTCAGTGTATGCAGCATGGTTTTATTGGTCTGTTTGCAGTAGGGCATTAAAATCAAAAGATGAAAATGGAATATTTTGTTGTGTGGACTTGACCATTTCAACAGTGTGTTTGTTAAAAAAACTGAACTACATCAGGTCTGAAATCAAACTTGTTCTCTTTAAGAACTTAAAATGAGCCTTGCTTTTCTTCCAATAACAATTCTGAACGAGGTCAAAGTGAAGGTCAGGGTTGCGCTGAAGGATGTCTGCTGCACATGTTACCCTCTAGACTCTGCTTGTTGATGGACAAGAAAAAATGTTTTGCTCAATGATGTCTTTTCCATCCTGGGAAATTGTGTGACAGCAAGAAAGGCCCAACAGATAGGAAATGCAATAAGAAGCCACAGTAAACAAAAAGGGGGGACATTAGGAGCCACAGACAAAGAGTCACAGCCCTGGAGCCCCAGGTGAGGAAGGAGGTCGTAATCATAACCACCCTTACAACTTCCTGTCTTATCGGAAGAAGAGGGAGGTGGTTCTTCAGACTGTGGCAAAAGTTCCTCATACTTTCGTCATCCACAGTGTTTAGGTTTGAGATCCACAGTGAACAACCAGCAGCAGTGTGTGTTTTCTAGACTTGCTTAAAAAGTTTTTTAAAAAAAATGACAAGAGAAATGAAGTATGGGAGGCAGCATGATGACACGGTGGTTAGCACTGTTGCTTCACAGCAAGAAGGTCCTGGGTTTGATTCCACCTTGGCGCGGTGTGAATGTGAGTGTAAATGGTTGTCTGTCTCTCTGTGCTGGCCCTGCGACAGGCTGGCGACCTGTACAGTGTGAACCCTACATACCTCTTGCCCTGTGATAGCTGGGATAAGATCTGTGGTAAAGTTCAATTTATGACATGTTAACATAATTATAATAACATGGTTATATTTCTGCCAAAAGCCATAAAATAAATACAGTAAATGTCAGGGGGTTGTTGAAACATTAAATCAAGCAAACGCTAACACTGTGATGGACTGCTGGCCTGCCCACCTTTGCCCTGTGACAGCCCTGAACTGGATAAGAGATTATGGGAAGTCCATAACAATTGTTGTTATTGACCACTGTGTCATTCAAACAATGCTTAGAGGTGAACTGTGCACAAAGATGACAGAAATGAAACAGGGTACCAGGAAAATGAGATGAGATGAGAGAAGATGAGAGGAAACAGACTTGCACACTCCAGCATCATCATGGTAATTTCCCAGTAAAGTAGTTTTAACACATCCTGTATCCCAGTGCATCCAATAAAGAGAGTCCCAGCAGCATTCAACCATTTGACCTTTAATACCCTCATGGCTGCTCCTGCAGTAAGCTGCACATCCTAAATGTGGAAAACACAACTGTTAAACAAAGGATATCCTATCCCTCTCGCCCAAGCCTAAGTGCTGTATTTAATTGGCACCAATACAAATACCCTTTTGATTCTTGAATTAACAGCGTGTCCTCATCCTTTCACAGTTCTTTGAACAGGATGTTTGTCTGTTCTCAAGATGTTTTTTCCCTGCTGGTACATGTTGGCTCCACACTGAAGCTGTTGGGGTCCAAATAAAATGTACTTTGTATGAAACTAATCCAAAACTAGTACCCTTGTTTGTATGTTATCTCTATTAAAGCTATTATTATTCAAGCTGGGATCAGAGATTGAAGATAAAATCTGATTGCTATGTCAAAGGTTGTGCAGGGAGTGGTCAGAACACTCGTCATATAGCAACCCCCCCCCCCCCCCCCCCCCACCCCTTCGCTTCCCCTCCTTTTGCTATTC
>VUQK01014431.1:10379-23026 GCA_015106715.1 Bujurquina vittata
AAATCTGATTGCTATGTCAAAGGTTGTGCAGGGAGTGGTCAGAACACTCGTCATATAGCAACCCGCCCCCCCCCCTGTTTTTTTTTGTTCCCTTTTAAATAATAGATATATTTTAAGATCTTATTTAGTTTATGGATATCCGTGTTCAGTGCGGTGAGAAGGTGTTTTCAACAACATTGTATTTACAAGTGCCTCTCAAAAGATTCCTACCATTTTTCTCTGCCTCCACACTAACAAGTTGGCAGGTAAACATAAACACATGGGAAAGATTAAACCGTGTTGCCAATAAACTGTCACAGGAGGGCTGGGGAGTCATCTGTAGACACTTATCACACAATAGGTGACGCACACAGAAACAAACAGTTATTTCCGGATTTCAGTAGAATAATATTTTAAATAGCTTTGTTTATAAAGAACAAGACAAGGAGACAGAGAAATGGAGACCACGGGCACAGTTTACATACTTAGGCTTAAACAAAACTTTTATTTTTATCTATGTATTCACAGTGTAAAAATACCACATACTAAATACTACATGCCATTATTCACCCATGCATGAAAAAATTTCACATTTTAAATGTAAAAGTGCAAGTTATCAAAATCTATTTCATACATGCATATTGAAACATTAACTGTCATAAGCAGTACATGTTATACAGCACATTTATGTATAGACAATATAAGAACTCAATATGAGAAGCTTGGATTTAGCAGTGTATAATAGACAAAAATGGATATCAAATATGATTCGGCTAACCCAACATTCTGGAGAGGTCCTGTTTCTCCCTAGAAGAAAAAAAGAAGAACAATTATTATAACGTGGAAGTGTGACCGCAGAAAACCAGAAAACACTGCAACCGCTTGTTAAAGGATAACTTTAGGCATGATCTATTCTATACACAAAGGTGTATAATGAGCCAGACCTTTTGAACATTAGTGTACTAACAATAATAGCACATGCACATGCTACAGTATTGTTTGGCCTGTTTGTGCTGTTGGCCGTGAAATGAAAATGATGCAATGCTTTTGTAAGGTCCATAAATGCTCAAAATGGGTCAGAGTAGCCCATGTCTTTGTGGTTGCTAGGCAATATGATTATAATACATCATGTACAATTTAGCCATTGTGGATGTGGATGCAGAGAGGTAGGTGCATAAATGCTAAAAAAGGGTCGTTTTAGCATTTTAGCTCGTTCACTCAGTGATATGATGATGTCATAATGTTTGATATAGATAAGAACCTGTGACATAGATAAGGCCTTAGGTGAATCTGTGCACCACGCTTCTTTGCGCAACTCCTGATCTTGTGGGATGAATTAGGGGCCAAAAAATAAATAAATAAGCAGACAAACACAAAGATTTTGTGTACTATAGTAAGATGTGTGTAATCTCTTTATAAATATTCACTTCTTCATAATTGTCTTCAGTAGGAACCAGTACGCTTCGAGAGTCACAGACATGGTAGGGAAAGTATCAGGAAAGAGTTAAAGGTACCAACATTTTTTCCTTAACAAAACAAAAAAACATGACAAAAATAAGATATTGTGTTTGAGAACAACACCAACAAAGAACAATCCAGGAACTTACAAACTTACAATAATTTACAATCTTCAGTGAATAATATAATACTCACTGTGGGCCAGGTGGGTTGATCAGGCGCTGTAGGTCTTGTATATGCTGAGCGGCACTGCCTGTTGGTTAAACATAAGAAAATAGTGATTTATTGTTGCTTCACCATAAGTAATGAATCCTCCTGCTTTTAAGTATTTGCAGCAACTTATGATCTAAAGATCATCGTTTAAAGTATGATGAAAAAAAGATGACAAATAGATTTCAAATCAAACTGAACCCTCTGGATCTGAATGGTGAAATGAGAATGATATTTTTAGATGTTTGACAATGAGAATAATGAACTGCAGAAAAAACAAATGTAACCATTCTATTTATTTTTGCTTACTTGGGACACCTGTCAGTCCACTGGTTCGTCCTGCACCCATTGGTGATCCAACTCCAGTACTGGTACCAGTTGATGTTCCTTTCCCTGGTACACTCCCTGTCTTACTTTGTCCTGAGTTACTGTTACCAAACCATGAAAACCCACTTTTAGTTGATGATGATGACGACGATGAAGATGATGATGATGTTGACCCAGACAACACAGATGAAGACCCAAGGGATGAAGAGCCTCTCTGACTCACTGATGGGTTATTTGAGCCCATCCCACCTGAGCTAAGGTGTGGACTTGACCCCACTGATCCAATGTTTGGGAAAGTCCCCCCTGTTAATGTGGAGGCTGGCTTATTGACTCCTAACCCAGAAGAGCTGAGTCTTGACCCAGAGGGAAAGGATGAACTTGAAGAGCTTGCTCCAGTTGCACCCAGTCCAGTTGATGCAGGTTTATTGACTGATGACCCAAATGAGCTAGAGCTAGAGCTAGAGCTTGAACCGAACCCTCCAACTGACCCTGTCCTACCCTGCTGACCCAAACTGGAAGAACTGGATCCACCACCACCCTGTGAGCCCCATCGAGGCTGATTCGGTATGGCTGGTTGAGAGCCCAAGCCTCCAGAAAATGCACCAAACCCTATCTGAAAAAGATAAACGTAAATAAAAACAAGGTCAGTTTTAATGAAAACAAATGGTATTAACAGTGTATGATACAACAAAAAATGTGAACCAACAGAAAATATAAAAACATATTCTCTTTTAAGACAGAAATCCATTATTCCTCAGTACTGAGCGTCACTCTAGGTTCTAAATTTGTCCTTAGACAATAGCAGACAATTAACATAAGAGGCAGACACATTTGCCCAGTTTCACCCCTCTGCCCTCCACAGTTCTTCACTGTCAGACATTTTCCTCCCTCCTCTTATCTTCTGCACTTGCTGCACTTGAAGCTGGATCATTTCCAACAACCAGTCAGGCTGCCTTGATCTCATACATCTTATATAACACTTCATTATCTCAAAGAGGTGCGATATGGGCTTTGTTCTATGTTAGCATCCCTTCACTTGCTATATACTGCAGAGACTAGTATTGACAACAGTGCTAAAATTTTCATTTTCAATTTTCAAAATGTTTCATAATAGCACTGACTCAGTGTGCCAAAAGACAGGTTGCAAATCAGTTTTTTTTAGTGTCTTCAGTAACAAGTATTTATTTATTTTAATCTAAATTAAGAACACAAAAGAGCTCTAAAAGGGGGCTTGCAGACCACATCAATCAGTCTTGGCTGGCTTTTCTTACCTTAGGTTGGCATGTCTTGTTGAGATGCTTGATTTGCTCCATATGGAGCTCAGCCTCCGCAGTTTTTAATTTGACACTATTTTCTAGGACCTCTTTCTGTCCAGCTAGCTTCATTTTTTCCTTCAGGATTCTCTCTTGGTTCTGATCATGTTTCTGCTGAAGTTTGACCAGGTTCTGTCTGTGCTGCTCAATCATGCCCGTGCGGTTCTGGCTGCACCAGCGGTAGTCTTCAGAGAATCGCCAGTTTTCGGCCTTCAGGCGGTTGTTCTCAGCCTGGATGTCTGCCACCTGGTTTCCCACAGAGTTCATGTAACGCTGGAGCTTGTCCTCCACTTCTCTGGACAGGTTGGTGCAGTTGGAGCGGATCTGTTCCAGGTGTTCCCTCTGTTTTGGACAGGTGAGCTGGAAGGCGATGTGTGCAGGGAAGAGCGACTCAATCTTATGTAGAAAAGCCCTTGAAACATTGTAGACTGAACCCAAAGACTGGGTAAAGTCATTTTTGGATGTTTGCTCGCAGATCTCCAGCTGCTTTTCTTTTTTGGACATCTCCCTCCTCAGATGGATGGTCTCTAAGTTAAGGCTGTCCCTCTCTTTGGCAAACTGGTCCATTTCCAACCGCATGCTATGCACCGACTGGGTGAAGTTGGAACCCATCAGCTCAAGGTTTGCTTTTAGTCTTTCGGTCACCAACCCACAGTTACAAGTATTTATATTTGTTGCTGTTAAAAAATGGAAAAAGAAAAATAATATACAAAGTAAGTGACAGCTGTTTAAAATGCATGAATGTGTTTGATTATTTTTGGGTTTGAAGAGATACTGAACTTACAATGTTCTGGGCATTGGACAGAAGATCCGTACTTGCACTGTAACAACTCGATCCTGCACTGTTGCTGTTGACATTAGTGAAATAAGCCATCAGAGTTTTAGTGATTTGTTGTAAACCAGAGTAAAAAAAAATACATTTTTAAAACTTTAGGTGAGCAAGTCTGCAATCAGTTGCTCTAAAACGTATAAAATAATAGTTCAGACCTGGTACTTAGAGCCCAGAATTACATTTAGGCAGCAATCAGACCAGTATGACATCATTACACCATCCTAGCTGAATGAAGTATTAGTGTTAATACCTTTAAGTGATATACTGATATACTTCAGTCACCGGAAAGCAGTGTATCATCTCTAGTTTTGGTGATGTTAAGTTCAGCTGTGTCCACCAGCCACTGGGGTTCATGTATTTCATCCACAAACACTGCACCATGTAAAACTGCTACAGCAGGACCCATGAAAACTCGCACTCTTATACAGGTACAGCTGCTGTCCTACCATCATTATCAACTACTAAGATGTACAGTATGATACCTCAGTTAATGCTTCATTGCCATTAAAAAGTGGATGTTTTCAGATTTCCACATCTTAATCCTGGCAAAACAGAAGTTCCTGTGTTCGGCCCTGACCGCTCTCTAAGGAGGTTGGTCATTACATCGGCCTCCTCTCCAGCAATAGTAAATCATCTGCTAAGAACCTTGGTATCATTGTTGACCAGCATCTGAATTTCGAACCGTCTCGAAGTTCATCCAAAAAAATTTATTGAGATATGAATTTTAAAATGTCACCAACAATAAGATTTTTTTTTTTTTGGTGAGCTTGACCTTTGACCTCGAAAATGACAATATGTTCTTGGGCCACTGGGGAATATTTCCATAAGTTTTGGTTCAAAACCTTTTGAGTTGTATTGCTAACAGTTGAACAAACAGGAACAACCTCCATCCACCTATCGATGGACGAGGTAAAAATCACACTAAAATAAAACATTTATATCGCTGTTGAAAACTTAAAATGAAATTCATTAATTAAATTAGATCACACATAAGAAGACACAGTTATAATAAAGACATAGATATCATGAACAACTCAGTTACTCACCAGCTTCTTGTCATAATCTTGGATATACAGAATTGACATGTTGGCGTAGTAGCGCAGTTTGACCAGGTCGAAGTCATTACGAGCCTTCTCAGTCAGGGTGACATTGAGCAAACTGGTCAAGTTTTTCCTCTGCTTCGTGAGGGCCACGTTGTCTAGGGAGAGTCGGCTGAAGCTTCCCTCCAGATCCTGGATACGCTTTTCGCATGCCGAGTCCTGTGTCTTACCATAGACAAGAAAAAGCACGAGGCTGACTATGATAAGAGACTGAATGAGCGAGGAGAAGAAGAAGACAATGCGCATGTAATAGCCACAACTCTTGCTTTTGGAGCGGTACTGCATCTTTTTTTTGGCCTCCGGCCTGTACCTGGAGACCTGAGAGTAGCCACTGCTATACATGGATGCTGTAAAACAGGGCAGAAAAAAACAGCAAAAAAAAAAAAGGTGTATGGTAAGTCCAAGATCTGAGAATTACTAGGGCCTGTCAGCCAAGTTCAGACAAAAAGCTCCTCTTTATATCAGAGCACAATGCAGAATTTTTTCAGATTTCCATTTCTTATAAAGTCTTCTGATAAAGCCCCAATACACTGCAGATATGGACCAGACGTTTCCTCTTTGCAGCACTGATTACACAAGAATGGAAACGATTGTGGACTCGGTGTAAACTTGGGCAGGATTTATAAACTCCTTTGGCCACACATTTCCTATAATGGGATATAGTCCCATTTCCAGTCTCCTCCCTCCATTGGCTATCCATCATTATGCAGTTTATCAAACACACAATGGGCAATCTACACACATGCACACACACACACACACACAAACACACACACACACACACACACGCACACACACACACACACACACACACACACACACACACACACACACATACACCCTCTCACATGTTTTGTGAGATGAATATTTTCTTGGAAAAAAACTTAACAAAACAAACAAAGAAAACTATATTGCTGTTAATGTAATATATGGGCTGCACTTCATTCTTTAAATCCAATTTTATGAGCATTCAAACTAGTTGAGTGGGAATTTAACACCTTCTGCAAATACCCATGGGCCATAAAGACCTCCCTGGGTTGAGTGTGTGCAGCATCTCTGTAAATCTGCCAAATCCATTTTTATGGGCTCATGAGCAGATTTTTCTGTCACGCAGCAGATGAGGGGGACAATGGCTCCCAGATGCTCTTCTAGCAGTCTTGCTCTGTGTCTCTTTGATGCTTCCGAGTCTCAGTCCAACACGATGACGTCAGCACACTTCCCTCTGTGTCATAACACAAACACGCACACAGGCACACACAGGCCATTTAAAATGAAATGTAGGAGCCTGACAGCAAGAATTGCAACTTTTTCCTGCCCGCCATTGTTGACATGTCAGGCCTCATCTTGACAGGAAGTGGCGCATCACAGGGGAGCTGCCAAGATTCTAGATAAAAGACTCCCACAAACACAGGATACAGAAGACACTAAAATAAGGGTGGTGTTTTAATTGGAGTTAAAGTGGTTTGTTTTTTTATCTTAATTTCTGTTTTATCTTTTGGAACCACGATGATGCTAACCGGCTGAACTACATCTACGCACCTCACTGACTTCCAGCTAATCACATCAAGGCCTAATCACAAGCAACACATGCATTTGTTCAGCAAGATGGGGCGAAGTCAGACTGGAGCATAAATGAAGACTTGCGGCGTCTGGTGATGAGCCAGCACTATTCACTGCCATTAAACCTGAGTGAATCTCCTTACATGAAAATTTCAGATTCCAAATTACATAAATAATAGGAAGGAGTCATGAGCAGAAAAACCGACCAGTGTTGTGTGATTAGTTTGCTTTGGGTGCCTTTAACCACAGGACTCCCATCACAAAGACTGTAAATTCAACTTCACACGCTTGAGCTGCGTGTGAAGCCCCATGACCCTGAACAGGACAAGTGGAAGTGAATGGATGGATGGTTTACTGTAAAGACACACGGGGGCCAGTCTACTCACATGATTCACCACAAGACAATGAATACGGAAATTTCCAAAAAATTAATAATTTTTTCTTTCCCAGATGTAACCTATGTTGCAACACTCTTACTCACTAAAAATCTGAAACACATGTTTTAACAAAGACTGTGCCAAGTTTCAAAAGATCCCATTGTAGGTAAGGAATTTCACAAATCTGTAAACGATATCTGTGCACAGGATGCATTATGAGAGGGCGCCATACACTACAGATAGACTATAAGTCAATGAGCTACAACACTGAGAGGTTTTACTTAATTATTATTGGAAATTGTTTTAAAAAAAATCTAATCTGAAGATTGTAATTTGTTCAGAGAATGGCACACCATTGGATCTTCATACAGTCATGCAAAAACAAGTACAACCCACGGAAACTTTAGGCTCTTTTTTTTTTACATACTTGAACAATCAAATAAACTGTTATATTTTACTTGACTGCATCATTTAAAAAAACAAACAAAAACAAACATGATTAATCATAGTTTATTAGGATTTTCAAGCTTTTTTTGGCGGGGTTAGAAAATGCAGCAGTCACTGCAAAAACAGTTTATTCAAACCAAACACTGTTTATCCCTCAAACTGAAAACTGTCATCAACAGCTGCTCATGTGAGTGTGAAACAGCCTCAAATTTCTAGCACCTCGTGTGGGAATAAGCCAAATGTGTCCCCCTCCCACACGTCACCAGCTAATGTAGGTGTGCAGCATCTGCTCCTACAGCTGAAGTACAACAGTTTTAACAGAAACACTGAGCATGAACTGCATATCCCAGGCATCGAGATTACAACGCCAGACTTGTATCTTGGGGCAGGCAGAAAATTCTTCCATTCAAAAGGATTTTTTATTTTATTGGGAAAAAAAATCTAAATTTGACCAACCATGTATAATAAATATAAAAAAAGCTGCACACTGTCACTCACCAGCAGTTTTTCTTTCAAACTGATTGGGGAGGAGGGGTGTTTGTAGAGACCAAAGAGAGGGTCTTACATTGTGCTTTTATTTTCCTTGAAACCTGAAGACCTCCATTATGCTCATGTTTCTTGAAACTGAAGATAGCACACACCCACACAAAATCCGCTGAGGTCCGCTTGTGTGTTTGCTTAAAATGCAGAATTACTGCTGCTGCCAAGGAGCAACAAAATATGTGGAGGTGGTTACATTTTTGGTTTTTCTTAAGGAAAATATTCTTTAGAATTCTTACGAATGTATAAGTTTAGTATGGGTAGAATACATACAAATATTACACATATTAGTTCACAATTTAGGGATTCTTTTATAAATTTCTACATATTTTTGAAACATAAAAAATGTGTCAATATTCTGCAAAGAAATTAAACTGAACTAGAAATTAGTTCACGCATGAAAAAGTTAGATCATGGATGAGCTTCTACAGTGTGCAATGCATCCAAACTGACAGATTTCTAATCATGACACATTTAAACTACATTTACTGGCAGCAGGTTGGTAATCAGCGCTGATAAAATTTATGCAATAATCATTTAAGTAACATGTGTCATGATGTTACAGTAAGTAGCCTGTTTAAATGCGATATTCAAGACACAGAGACACATACAGTAATTGTCATGGAACACACTGCCACACTGAGGAAAATAAATACTACTGCAGCCACAGATTTGTTTGAAAATGTAGTGAAGGAATGCCTGTGTACCAGCTCCCAGAAGGGTCATCTTAACAAGTCAGAAGAGTTAGGCTTAATCTCAGCAATCAAACTCCTCCAGACCAATGTGTGTGACTACAAACAAAATTATTTTCTCAGTTATAATTAGAGGGCCATCTGAAAACACCAGAATTGTGTTCTATTCAGATATCTATTGATATCTTGCTCAATATAGCAAGAAAGTTGACTGAAAACAACTTTTTTGCATAATTTTTGTGACTAAGGTGTTAAAATGTATTCTCCGTGTTTTTTTGTTTGTTTATTTTTTGCATTAGTGTGAAATACAGCTATGCAGAAACTGTCACAGTTGTCTTTTGCAATGTGATTTTTTTAAAATTAGTGTGTGCTCAGAAATGGGATTTTACAGGACAGCTTCAATTTTTTTTCTTCATATATTAACTAGCCAATAGTCCCTTTTTTACCATATCTATGTAAAATTGCAGATCTTGACTAATTTTTATGGTAGGAAAAATCAGTGGAAATTTATGGCTTTTATTTTTTAATAGTTCTTGAGATCTTCATGTTCAAACATCGCCTCAGATTTCCAAGTGTGAAAAAATAAAATCATGCAGGAAGTGGATCAACAGACTCAAAAAGATAGTGAAATGTTTTTGATATGTGACACTAAAATTGCATAGCAATCACATTCGTCCAGGTTTTAAACCACTTAGAGGAGCAGAAAATGTTCTAAAAAAGATTTATGATTTCAGATGCAGTGACCTAAATGTAAATGATCCTTAACTAAAGCACGGAGAATACTCTAACTCATGAGGACTACTTAAAGAGCTGGACACAGAATTATAAGGATTTGAAATGTGGAGGACACATTTATATTTTACTCATAATAGCTTTTGTTATTTAGATCATATTACTTGTTTTTAATATTTGATGGACTGACTCTTTCATACAGTCTATTCTATTCAAATTTTAAAGTGTGCTCCAAAAAAAATGTGAGCTTAAACAATAGTGACATGTGTAGCCGCTTACTGTAGTTCAAAAGAGCTTTGTTAATACATTTTCCACATATACAGTGATGTAGACGTTATTTGGTTACAGAGCACTCGCCTAAACATTGTTATATGACTGCTGTCATGATGTTACTAGTTAATTTGTGAAGTCCTGTTATGAAGCATCAAGCTGAGTGTTTTTGTCGTTGCCATCCTGGTGTTTTGAGACTTGATGTGACGAGCGATTAGGCTTATTTGCATGAGAAACTGAGGACACGCCTAGCTTATTGGCCAATAGGCATATTCTGGATAATCCACCTTTCTGACTCTTAGAATGATCCAAACATAGAAAATGAACTTTACTGTTAGTTTCATCTCTGAATAGAACACATGAACTCGTTAGGAAAGCGTTTAATGAGATCACTGATCAAAAGAACCCCGAAGGCTGTTTTATAACCAGAGTTCTTTTTGGAAACAGAGGAGTTTATTAGTGAAAATGCAGGTTAGGGTTAGGATTCTGTTTTCAGACCCAGAAGCTACATCCACCTTTATACTATCTGTGATGTTGACCTTGCCACCCCAACCAAGCTTATTTTCCCGTCCAGTAAAGAGTGGAACGGGATTCCCACCCCAAACCCAGAAGACCCCATCTCTGTGCCAGACACCAGAGGTCCTCTGTCCTTGTCCAGAGGGGTATACTACAAAGGAAAGTCAACACAGTCATGCTATTTTTTTTTTTTTTTTGGCTCGACAAAACCTAAAACCCTGGTCAGAAATAGAGGGTATCACAGCAATGGTTATCAACTCTCTCTGTTAAGGTGGGCTTTCTGCTTCATGCTCTGAGCGCACTGACATTAAAAGGGGCTCCCTGTCCTAGAGTCCTTCTCTAGCCCTGTTTTCCCTTAGCCTTGTGTTCTAGTCAATGTGTTTTCTAGTTTTAGATTCATAGTTTGTAGTTCCCCTTTGGTTCCTTATGAATTACCGGCCTTTACTAATAAACTGCTCGCCTAAATTAAACCAGTCTGACTCCCTGCAAAGGAAAAACATAATCAAGTTTAGACAGATGGTTTTAATGTTGCAAATGTTTCTTCCTTTCCAGCTTTGCTTTCCTAAGAAAGTTCAAGGCAATATTTAAAAATAAAAAAAAAAAGGAAAAATAACTTCATTCACTTTCTTGTGGTGAATTAGATCAGCTGTGACAAGTGCTGCATGAGAACTTAATACATGCTTGCCCAGCTATGTCTAACGGTAATATAATCCACCTAATTACAAAAAGTTCACATTTAGCATGGTCATTCTTAAATGCTACAAGAATAAAGTGGGCTCAGTGTACGAGCTGTTAGATGTATTTCTTGTGTTGATACATGTTTTTCAACCCAGCACCTGCCCAAATTTTTGGTGAGGATGTGTGTGTATTTTATCCTATATTACAAAAATTAAGTGCAAAAATGACAACTTGTACATTTAAAGTAGCTTCCTGTCGACTTCCGATTTTCGTTTTTATGCTAATAAGCTAAATCTTTATGTGACAAATATGAAATTGGTTCTGCTGTTCTCAACTAACTCGCAACAGTCACAAATCAAATTGTTACATCTCATTTTTCTAATGCATACACACCAAAGCGTATAAACAATTTGCAGTTTTACTGGGAGGGGGTGTATGTTATGTGTCGGCTGGGAGCAGTAACTTCCTGGAGGCCTCGCTGGTTGCCTGGCAACTGCTTGATAATTCCTTAAAATGTCCAAATCTTGCTTTAATACCAAATATTTGGAAAAGAATCCAATTTCCATGTTTTCTTTTCACTCCAGGGCTTCCTGGACCCCCAACCAGGCACACTGTTTTATCTGCCCTCACGAAAAAAAACAAAAAACAACTTATGTCCTAATGAAAACGCCTGGATGACATAACATAAGGTTTCACTCATGAGATGTTTGGTTAATTGATATTTTGTACCAGAGTATCTGGTTAACCATGTCATAAGCATGTGCTATATTGGTTGGCAGGGTTTAAGGAAAGCGGCCTCTCTACTGAGTGGTGCATACCTCTGTCAGCCATCAGACGGAGGAAATACAAATAAACAAGGTGGTACTAAATAACAGCACGTGCAGAGTTTGTGCAAAAAGAAAGTGGAAATACCTGCCGCACTATGTGTGCTCCAACTAGAGCTGAATTTAAATGACACTGTAGTGCTTCAGCAGGGTTAAAAAATTCAGACGTTCATTTATCATGACAATGCACGATGATATCAAAGACAGAATTGTTGAAATGAATTTTCTCAACAGACCCTGTGATGTGCCATCCTCTCAGATCATTTATTCTGGCTCAAATTTAATTTAAAAATGAAAGACTAGCTGTGGCCAGCAACTCCTGCGGTTATGTGATAAGAAAGACTGGAGCATTCATATCAAAGAAATTTCCCCTCATATTGTATTTATCTATGTTTTTTAATCATTTTTTTTCCTGCTGAGCCAAGAGGCAGCTGGGGAATTACTGGGAGAAAAAAGGAGGATTTCTCTTCTAATGATGGAATGTACAGTGGCTTTCTGCTCGTTCCCATCAGGCACCTCTCATCTGAGGTGACTGAAAAGACCAAACGATGAATACCTGCGAGTTAATCCCCCTCCCCCTCCTCCTCTCCGTGTCTTCAGCACAGCAGATGTTTTCCCTTTGACCCGCACAAAAGGCTTCTGTTTTTGTTACCAGGCTTGTCCATTCCTCAAAGGTCAGAGGTCACGCCGGTCTCAGGGTGAAGCTGTCACTGCAAGTCTAAACATTTGACGGCCATCAGAGCGTGATGAAAACAGCGTCCCTGCAAAAAAAAAAAAAAAAGGGGGGAAAAG